>JAVQKI010152425.1:0-13151 GCA_036025975.1 Nematalosa erebi
TGTTTGTACTGTAGGTAGGGCGCAGGAGATACACATAAAATGTTTTCTGTCTAAGTGATAGTCATACAAAAATTTACTTCACAATAAATCAGTCAATATGGGGTTATTTTACATTGATACCACTACATCTAAACATGGGGGTATGTTGTCAAAGTCTGCATTTGGTATGCATTTGGTGTCTGTACATTGTACAGAAAAAATAATAAAACAATCCATTTCAAACACACAAATGTTTTTTTCTCTAATTAGACTAATTAGGATAGGCTACAGGAATGATTGTGAGGGCCAAACCCCTTTCCTTTCATTCACAGATTTCCACAGGATTTAGTCAGGTGAGAAGGGGGTCAGTGGAAAAACAAAGCACCATCTGTGAAACTGTTTGTCTAAACCCTGCATCTCCAACTTATTGAAACTGTTTCTGTACAAACACATTCTGTCCGGCTGTTCTCAGCTCAGGCCCGTGACTTGGCAGTGCTTGCTTCTGCAGGTTTTGACGCGGTGAACCATCGGTAGCAGTCCGTCGTGCCTTTGCTGCGCGGCTCCACGGCACAGCTGGTGCAGTACACCATCCCCAGCGCCAGCATCACCACGATGAAAACGCACAGCGGCACCAGGAGGGCCACAAGCAGCCAGCTCTTGTCGTGCCTCCGCTTGCCCCCTCCCGGCTGCGGCTCCGCCCCGGCGACAGACTCTGCTGAGTCGTGCGGTGGGGAGTGAGACGTCCTGGCTCCGTCGCCTGCTGCCTCAGACAGAAAAACCCCATCATCTCTTATCCTGTGCGAGGGGTCTTCTTGTGGCCCATATGAGTCGACAGGGTCGTTTTCCACCACCTGCACAGCTGTGTCCCAAGGAGTGTCTTCCTCTGTGTCAGAGGAATGAGTCTGAATTTCCTGGTGAAAGATATATGATGCCTGTGTTGTTGTGGCCTCCTCTGATGCCATCTCAGTGAACCAGCCCAGGTCAGTGGGAATCCATTCAAGGTTAGTTATCTCGGTCATCCACTCCAAAGGTGGGGAATCGGTCAACCAGTCAGGCAGCCTAGGAGGAGACCAGGAGGGCTCAGGCATCATTGGGCTCATAGTGTTGGCTGGAGGCTCACTGGGCATCATTGTTGATGTCATTTCTGCATCCTCAGGCACTGGCCTGCAGCTGTAATAGTCGTCCTCGAGTTCGTGTCCCTCATAGCAGTGGCAGTCGAACCCTCCCATGTAATTTCGGCATATTTGCTGACAGCTGTCCGAGTTTTGGCACTCATCGACATCTTGACAGCGGACAGGATCCTCAGGATCTTGGGTGTAGCCATCGGTGCACCGACACTCGAAAGATCCAAGTGTGTTTATGCAGAGCTGCTCGCAGCTGTCGTCCAGGCACTCGTCCACGTCTACACAATCGCCGTTCTCGTCGGCCCGGTAGCCATCCAGGCAGCGGCACTCGAACGTTCCTGGCGCGTTGACGCACACCTGCGGGCATGGCTGCTGTTCACACTCATCAATGTCCAGGCAGCTCTTGCCGTCAGGCGCCAGCAGGTAGCCGTTGGGACACGTGCAGCGGTAGCCGGTGGCTGTCGGCTGGCAGTTGAACTCGCACTGGGCGCCGAGGCATGCATCCATCTCCTCACACCTCTGCCCATCCTCTGCCAGCTGGTAGCCGGCTGAGCATGCGCAGTAGTAGTGGTCTTCCGTGTTCAGGCAAAGGTGCTCGCACCCTCCGTTCTCCTTCTCGCACCAGTTCTTGGGGGCATCTGAGCAAAGTGGCGTGTCCCTTGCCCAGCCCACGGTGTCGTCTTCCCTTAGCTTGCACAGAACGGACTGGTCTTCCTTGGTGCCATCTGGGCAGGGCAGTGTGGCAATAGATCCAAAGGGGATGTGGGTTAGCCTGGTGCTGATCAGGTTGAAAGGTGTGGTGTAGAGTGCCGGTCCACCACCCTCACTTTCCAGCGCAGAGCACATACCACGGTAGGCAAAGCGGCACAGGAAGCCGTCCACAGCCAGCGCACAGGAGCCATCCAGCCACTTGAAATTGTCCCGGTTGCTGCGGGACTTGTCGGCAGTGTTGTGCGTCATGACCACGCACCGGGGTGCGGCACAGGTGGTGGGCTGGTCCTCGCGCTGCCAGTTGGTGTACTCTGTGTCCTGGTCGCCCGTGATCCAAGTGTAGCCACGCAGCGGCTTGGTGGCCGAGCACTGACGGGGCTGGCGCTGGAGGCCGATCCACAGCCGCATGCGGACCCGGTGGCTCCGCCGTTCTGTGGACGACAGAAGCTCGTGAATCAGCGCGGCCTCCTCGGCTGTCTTCACCGTGGCCAGGTTGCCCCCATTTTCCTTGCAGGTCCGCCACGAATCACGGAAAGTCTTGCGCTTGAAGTAGACGGCATAGCAACCCTCGTCATTGCAGAGAGCATCCTGCTCCTGGATTTCCTGGCTCTGTGCCTCCAATGGGTACCAGGTACACACCAGTGCCAGAAGCAGCAGACAGGGGCACACAGAACAATGCATTCTCCTCTGGACCTTCTTTGCCATCTCACTGTCTGTCCTAGCTGGCCAAAAACTATCCTGGCTGCTCTTCTCGGCTCTCCTCTAGGCTCTGCAGCTTCTGGATTTTTCTTCTGGATGGACAGGAGGCTCCTCCTGAGCAAAGTAGTCTAACAGCCGCAACCAATCCTCCCTGCAGCCGTCAGCACTGCCGCTGCGTTGAGATGGAACTTTCCTCTGGTTCTCCTCCGGAGGAGAAAGGGAGACAGAGAGGGAGGGCACAGACGTTTGTTTTTGGAAGAGGGGGGCGGGTAATAACAGTGTGCAAGTCAAGGTTTTTTGGGGAAGGGGGGAGTGCTGAGGGGATGTGTGGGGAGGGTCTGGGCGAGTGGTTTCCCCAGTGCCGTATGGTTTTCATAAGTCCATTTAAGGAAATAGCTTGTGACCCTGCCAAAGAGTGCCCTCCCTCCACCACCAAGCCATGCTACCAACAGCATCCATACCACCAACACCAAACCAGTACTATCTGTCTTAAGTCTGCATGTGTGTGTATGTGTGTGTGTGTGAGTGTGTGTCTGTGTATGCATGCATGTATAAAACTAAAATGCAGACAATCTTCTATTCCAAGCCAGGTAACAGTTATCCTCACAAAAACAGAGAGAGAAAAGTTGCACTCAGGAAAATGTGTTTTATACATTTAGAACAAAGGCTGCTTGGATACAGGGATACAGGGGAATCAAGAGTAATAAAAACAGTCTGGTGCCTGCTATGGAAAAAGAGGGGGAGAAATACGTGGTTTGGATTTCAAACTGACAGGCTCAAATGTAATTGGACACTGTAAGCGATACTGCTGGGGGAGAGGTATTGGTTATCAGACAGAGTCTGAACCGGAAGCTGTATAATTAAGGATCATGCTAAGCACAATAAATCTGGTCCCAATGTCCTGGTTTTGTCAGTCAGACATGAAGCTGAAGCTAAAGTAAAAATAACAACAGTTTTTGCTTGGGTCTTTTTACATGACCTTCAAGGATTTTCAAATCTACGTATTCTGTAGTCTTGCTCAAGTTGACAACATACATTTTGGTTCTGTACAGACAAATTCAAATGTAAAAAAAACACAGCTGAGACATACAGAATTTCATGTGGTGTGGCCATTTCTGTGCTTGAACAAAAAACTGAGGCTTGATGTTTAAAGCACACCTGACCCGGCATTATAGTGTGAAACGTTGAGAGGCTGTGGCTTGTAGGTCCGGAAGTGTGTTTAAGCCAAAAAACAGAAGTCTAAGGCTGTCCAACTGACAGAAAGTTGAGGCAGTATAGCTGCTTTTGTTCTTTCATATCCTGTAAATCAAAAACAACCTTCAGTCTGGTCTGTGCTCCCTCCTCATCTCTCTCTCTCTCTCTCGCTCTCTCTCAGCAGTAAGCATTCCTGGTAAGGCCCCCCCGAAAGTATCTTGTTTAAAACAGTGCCTACTATCTTCCAATTTAAACAATAGCATTCTCGTACAGACACGGGTCTCCTGGCGCTGTTGCAGACTCTATCACAGCACAGCTGAAAGGGTCTGTCAGGCACAACAGTTATGCAGGGTACATTAAACACACGCATCTTTATCGTGATGTTTAACACTATGGGGCTATATTTATACTGCTTCAAGCTCAATTCTGCAGCCAAGGCGATAAGAATGGCAGCACTGACCATTTGAAGAAACAAAGGTGCCAACAAATCTTCTTTATGAGTGTGTGTGTGTGTTCATCCTCCGAGGACAAAGTATATGGGCTCCTCCAGGGAAAGCCTTTTTTTGCTGCCCAGATGTTGACACAAGACTGCAGTGTGGCCACATCTCTCATGTAGCCCTGTTTGAATTAGCATCTTTCCACAGACTGAATCAGGTTTTCCACAGTGAAGTATGGTTTTGATGGGAGCACATGATTGGCAGTGACACTGTTGAGATTAGGTAACAGTTTTGATGGTTTGCAAGGAAAGAATTGTTAATATATGTAGACATGGAAATTCCTTGTGGAAAATATTTCCCCCAAACCATGTAAAACCCCACTTAAACTTGAGCCGGTTGATCATACTTTAGATCGGCTATCAGTACAAAACACCATGTCACAGACAGCAGTCAGATGAAAAAAAAGAATGGGTAGGTAGAATTTTGCTGCACCTCATCCTTGAGGAGAACTCATTTCAGTTAGGCAGAGGGAAAACATGACGAATAATTAAATGACTAGTCTATAAAGTGAGAGGAATTTTAACACAGAGAGAGGTTTTAGCAAGACATTTCAGTAATTACTTAAATGTACCCAATGTGCCCAACCCTTAATCAGTTGGGTTGACTGGAGCAAAAGTGGTCATAAAGTAAAATTTTTGACGATAATTGGTAAATTTTAATCTAAGTGAATGGTTGTTTGTGTGTGTGTGTTTGTGGCCCAGTGGTTTGCTTTTCCAGTTGGATGAAAACAATATTAAACTAAGGAAAGAGTGTCAGTGTCTTCAAGCGCTTTAAGATCTGTGATGTGGGGATTGAAAAGATATTGCTTTTTAAAATTCAACAAATCAGGATTGGGTATGATCTAGACAGTGATCTTGTATAAGCTTCAGGCAGCCATCAAGCAGGGAGACCACACTAGGGAGAACAAGGGGGTTGAGTTTTTGTTTTACTGTGAAGTTCCAGAACAACAATCTTTGCAAACTCAGCAAACCGACTGTACTGTGCTATCTCTTCAATGGATTAAAAACAGGAGGTGTTCTGTGTTTCTCCTGCCATAATTTCAGCAGTGAGGAAAGATTTGTTGTATTACGGAAGATATCTAAATGTAAAAAGTAACCAAAATGATTATGGGGGAGGGGCACACAAAGAAGCATTGAGAGCAGGTATTGCAGAACTGTATGAGGGGAAAGGTATTATATAACACCCAGTTTCCTTTACACCCTATGACTTTGGGAATATGGATCGGCCCAGTCTGCTGTAACTGCAAATTTTCCACAAAGGTTCCCTAAACAAAGAATGATTCAGAAGAAAGATGACTGCACAAGACTATTACACACGCTTTTTAGTAACCTTTTATTGACCCTGTCTAGTCAGAATTTAGGAATGGCTGATATGGTTGTAGAGAGACAACTGCGCTTCATGAGGCTGTCCCAGAACACACAGTTATTTTTGAGAGACATTACTTTAGCCTGTGACTCAGCCCCTGTCCCAACTTTCCAACTGGAATTGAACTTTGGCAGCAAGCGGCTTGAGTAATGTCTCTGCCACTCCGACTATTGTTCTTAATGAGAAAAACTGCTGACTGCCTTCTGCTTATGATAAGCAGAAGCACAGAGATTGCTTAAGTGCAACCCAATAACAATGCCCCATAATCAACACCTCTATTGTGGGTAGTGATCTATAATTCTATTTTGAGGAGCTCGTGAAACAGTGTTTATGACCGTTAGCAAAACAGTCCAAAAAGTTCTTTCAAAGGGATGTTGGGTTCTGTGCCTTGTGGCAGACTGATTCCATTGCATAAAAATGTACCCTGCTCTGCGCTGCATGGTTCAGACAGGCTGTTTCTGCCTTGTATACCTGCATTACATCATAGCGTTTGCAGCTGCAAACAATGACACTGAAGGCCTAAAGCTGCCCCAAAGTGTGTCTGTGTAGTTGTGTGTGTGCTTTCCTATAATTTCTAAGTATACAAGCCTGCAGAATTTAGCTGTGAACCTCCCAAACCACTATCAGCTCACTTCAAATGACCATTTTCCTCAAAATTTAACATCTGAAATTAGCCAAAGATAAAATTCTCCATTTGTCAAAGATTCCATCTTGACAGATGGTGTGAAACTTTAAAGACGCATTATGAAACTCTTGACTGCATACTTGTACACGCAGGGAATAAGAATAATTGTTCCATTCCTTCTTTATCATTTTGAATGCCATCATGGATCATACGGCATTGATTGCATCTCTATATTTCAGATGGACCATCCGAGCCATCTCTGACCCATGTGTGTTTTATCAAAATGAAGGGCATAATAAATATTTGAATGATCTGGCAATTTTCTTCAACAGTTCCGAGTTAAGGGTATGCACAACACTAGAGCAAAAACAGAGGGCCCTCCAGAGGGCCAGCTTAGGAAAAGAGGGCAAATAGTTTCTCAAGTAACTTAAGCCTTGTCCATGCACACAGCCCTGCCCTGCGCACATCTAGTAGTGATCTATAATTCTATTTTGGTAGCTTGTAAAAGAGTGTATATGACTGCTAACAAAACAGTCCAACAGTTCTTTAAAAGGGATATTGGGGTGCTGTGCCTTGTGGCAGACTGATTTCATTACATGAAGACGCGCTCAAGGGTTCTGCTCTGTAGAATAACTTTTGGTCAAAGTAGTGCTGAATGCCCCTCTTTGCCTTATATACCTGCATTACATCATTGTGTTAGCAGCTGCACTAAATAAAGGTCGTAAAGCTCCAAAGTTGCCACATAGGGTGCCTTCAAAGGAAACAATGATATCTGATCAACTCACAACGTGCCTACAGATTTAGACAAATAAACATTTTTTTTCTTTTTTTTTTTTTTTCTTTTTTTTGAAGCTATAGCTCCTGGCCCATGTGCAGATTGTGGAGATGTTATCAGCTGGTACTCCCACAGTCTGCTCTCTCTGCAATCTCATCTGTTATGGTTCCTCCACCCTTCGGCTGCCTTGGCACACACACATGCTAAACATTTCAGTGAGCTACCCCACTGCCAATGGCATGACATATTTGTTTCTTTGTGTAAATCATGTTGACATTTTTGAAATTAAGTGCATGGATTTCAGCCACTGCTTGGGAAAATATTAACTGAGATGTCTATGATGGTAATTTAAAAGAAAGCATGTCCCATTTTTGTGTCTTCGATTTTACTAGAAGTCAACATATTAATAGAAGTGTCACTTTTTTTCACTCCAGTTACCCTTGACCTCCTCCTCACACAAATAGACCTTATCCCTGAACCAATCCCACTTTGAAGCCATGCAGAACATAGTGCCCCATGGGAATCTATGGGGCAGAAGAATGCCATAGGAAAGCATATAACTTGTTAATTTTTAGGGGTGTGGATGGAAGTATCAACATCCTGTGTCCCTGTGAGTGGAATGTTTTTAAAGTCATCTACGGTTTGATTTAATAGGGCTTCTTGGTAACCTCTCTGACCTTGAGCAACCTTTTTACCCCTACAAATGCTCCCGCTGTCTCAATACACTTTTCCTGCAAACAGAGACGCAAACGTGCCAGCGGGCTCCCAAGATGGATTGACTTGTGCTTCAAAATATTGTTATTAGCCTTTCAAATTCTAAGACCTTCTTAGTTGTAAAACTATATATTTATAGCAATTATTTTTATGGTATGCCATGCTCCTTGCAATCGTCAGGCAGTATGGAGAACACAAAATACTTCTCTAAGGTAAATGATTAAAGGTGTTTTTTTAAGTCATTCCCCAAAGCATTCTATTTAACTTCCTCTTGCTGCAGAGACGAACCAGCTCACTGACTGTTTGCTATGATAGAGCAGACTCCTGACTACCATAAATTTGCCCGTGTGCTACATGTGAAACCAAAAAAATCCATCTCGATTAAACTCTCTCTCTCTCTCTCTCTCGCTCTCTCTCTCTCTCTCTCTCTCTCTCTCTCTCTCTCTCTCTCTCTCACACACACACACACACACACACACAAACACTAGTTTGTTACTGCAGAGGGCTAAAATTTCCCTCTCTCATTCCTTCGCTCTCTTTCTCTTCACCTCTGCTACCAGGGCCTGGCTTTTCAATCAGGTCGCTTGGAACCTTGATCTATAAACTCTCACTCTGGCGGTCAGGCCAGGTAGTGAGGAGCCTGGGATGGGTCTCTTCGAGTTTCTTTATTACTTCTGCCCCTCTTTTGGCTGATGTCTATAGCATATGTTGCCCTCATTAGGGTTGATTCACATAGCATGTGCTCCATCTCTCTATGGACTTGGGCACTTTTTTTGGTGGTGGGTGTGTTTGCACATTCGCTGGCCTTTCACTCTCTCCACGCTGCTGCTGTGGCGGCTGCATGTATGGCAAGCCTAGAGGGTGAGAGAAAAATGACATAGCTTTTCCGCCATGGTTGAAGGGAAAGGGTAATGTCTCGCATCACAGACCAGGCTTTTCATATTTTCTTTCATTCCATCCTTGGATAGTATGCTGGCCTTAGCGCTTCATGTACTAGTTTCACTGTATTAGGGAAAGGAAAAATGCCATTCTTTCTCAAACTGTTCTGATGCTTTTGCTGTGCAAGCTTCCCTGGGTTTGTTTAAGCCAGTGTTTGAAATGGTCCCTGTGGACTCATAAGTAGATAGTCTACCATGAAGGATGTTTCCTCTCTGCATGATGTTACCCTTTTGCTTTGGAGCAGGCTGTGAAAAGCTCATCTGATGATGTGTAGGGATGTTTTCAAATCCTAATCTGAAATTCCAAAAGATTCTGGCCTTCACTGAGCACCTTGAAACAGCTTGCTTGCCTACGTTATAAATCCTCACCTGTGATGCAATACCACACATCTGTCTGCACACAATTTTCACCATCTGAAGTATTTCGACCACCAGCTGAGACACTAAGGTTAATGCAGACCATAACCATATGAACTCCATGGAATGATTTAGTGGATATCTTTTCCCTTTTATAGTCTACTCGAATTGTAGCATATAGATGCCTCCTTAGCAAAAGCCCTGTCAGTGATGGACATGGTTTAAACAAACCTAATCAAAGTAATCTGTCTGGGACTAAATTGCTGACACAACTTTAAACTTGAACGACTTTGGCTAGTTAGTTGGTGTTGTTTCTTTGTCAAACAAGGACTAAACTCTGGTCTAATTTTACAGTATTTCATATTTATACAGATGTAATAGGTTACACCGTTTGTTTATTGCTTGGAAGTGCCAGCAGTGTGCCTCTGTCTCGACCCTGTCCTCTCCCTTTCCCTCTCCATGGGCCCCTGAGGAAAAAGCACTGGCCACTGCGAGTGAGTCATTAGACATGCTGAAGCTATTAGCCCGAGAGCCATGCGGCTAACTAATTCCAAATACCCACATTCCCATAGATTTTTCATCTTCTTTGCCGCGAGTGCTGCTCAATTATCCAGTTTCTTCCCTTTTCTTCCCTGTCTCCACTAACCAAAGAGCTCTTTGCAATGCTCCCGCAGGGAAAATGTTACTATGGTCTTGGTTGGTTTTTTTTTTCCTCCTTTTTTTGTTCCTTTTTTCACTCTTCACAACAGCCGTTATGAATACCTTGCCTTAAAAAACTGACACGACTAAGTTGTCTGCCCAGCAGAATAGCCAGAGTGCTTTGGTGATTTATTTGACCATTAATGTTGGAGTTTGGGTTGTATGGTCAGAAGAAAAGCTGAAGTTAAATACAGTCATCACACAATAAAGCTTCAAGGCACTGTAATTAGTTAAACAGTGTTGTGCCGTGCGTCACCAGTGTCTACCCGTGCTTTTCACAGCACTCAATACAAAGTCATATGAGATGTGGCTAAGTGTTTGATTTATAAACTGTGGCTCTTTCATCCCAAGAGCTGTTGTACTGAAAAAAAAAAGATTTGAAGTGTAAGTACTGGACTGGATAGTTAAATCCAGCAGAGTATGATGTAGGCTACATAGTAAACCAGAGTAATAACCTAACCTACTATAGAGAGTGATTTGGGATTATGCAGACTACATTTGAAAGCTCAGGAAATGCTTGTGCAGGAAAAAAGAAAAAAAAAAGTTGTAACAACACTCACATCCTCTTACAAAAAGGAAATCCAAGAGACGGTCATACAGTCATTAGACTCAACAACTCCCCTTATCCTTGAAGCCAGAAAATATTTCCACTTGAGAATGCAGTGGAATTCGCTGGCTCTCCTCTTTGTTTATTTCTCTGCACCCCCTGGAGGTCCCAGCAGATTGTTCTAGAGTGGTCTTCTGGGTGTTAACAGGCATAACTCTGCCATAATCAATGCTGGGGTCATCACATGAAAAAGCATATACACACAGCCACCAGATCATACACAAACGTCTTATCATCCCCCAAGCCTCCAATTAAGTGAACTCATCCGTGTAGAGGATGGTTGATGAAGGCCTAGGGAAGTGAGAGATTCTCTGGCAATCCGATGCAGGTTGACAGCAACTGCTGAATTTAGATTAGAATGAAATTATATTAGATCATATTTCAGATAGGTAGTTTAAAATTTACCATCCTTTTGTGGGCATTAGTCAGAGTGCTCATGGACAGTGACAAACAAATCACATCCATGAGAAATGACTGTTCCAAAGAATGAGCGAAATAAATGATGATAAGACCCCTCACATTTATGACCTGAAAGCAAACGAGAGCAGTAAAGGAGAGTTACATTTTGGGGATACAGTGGGAGCAATGATGTCAAGTATTGATGGAGCACAATCTAGCCTGCCTCAGTATTTCCATGAGACCATGACTTTTGGTATAGCCGAGGGCTAATTACTTTCAGCCAGACCCATTCAAGCAGATGTTGACCCTTGATCCAGCCTGATGGAAACTTCTAGCAGCATTTTTGGTCTAAGCTTGCACTTTAAAGCAAAAGAAAGCAGCAGCATGCAGAACTGCATGGTATCTAATCTCAAGGCCACTCAGAAGCCAGTTTATCATCAAAGGCTGCAGGGGTGGTGGGAGTACATCAACACTGGTTTCTCATTGCTGTCCAAGGGGAACGAAAATATCTGTAATTAAGACGTGAATGGCATGGACTTATAGATACCAGCTATGTGGTTCACCGACTGCATTAAAGCTTAGAGGAGAGACAACTCCTCTTCAGTAAGTGTACATAAAAAGGTTAATTGCAAAACCAACTCTGTCCACATAAAAAATTCACTGTATGACAGAGTTACCATATTTCGCACATATCGACAGACTGCCAGTTGGTGTCAACTGGAAAGAAATGGCATATCCACATGAGTGCTATAAAATGGCATGTGTGTCCATAGCATGACAGGAATGAGGAATACATTACTGACAGGCAAAGGTCCAGAAAAGGGAAATGTCTTATGAAAGCTTCAACGTCTCCCTGCACGGCAGGAAAGTTTAAAACCTTGAAAGCAGAGCTCCTGAATAATCTTTTCATCGTGGTATGGATCTAGCTGTGAAGGGTCTAGTGGTTGAAGAGAACAAACATCACATATGGCTGATATCAGACACCCCCGTGCTTTAAAATCTAGCCTTCGTTTATCTAAATATGCAACTGGAAGTGATGATCAATATTTTCAGTGTAAACAGTCAAGAACAGACGTAGGCGTAGAGGCTGATATAGCAAGAAGACTTTAGACATCAAGTCTGAGCTCTCTGTAGGAGTGGGTCAGTGTCGATAACTCCAGGGGCAACTGCACACAAAGTTAGATGGTAATAAACCAAGTGCAGTGGTGCAGCCCCACGTCCCCTAGCTCAGCTCCCGTGACACGGCTTCGAGTCCGAGATATGCTGCATTTAGTAGTTTCCACCGGGCCTCCCGAGGACTCTGGAATTACACTCTTCTGGCCATTGATCCTGATGTTTGCCAAAGCTCATGGAGATGGAGGCATTCTGAGGTCACACACGCACGCATGCAGACACACACACACACACACACACACACACACACACAACAAAGTTGACGCCAGCTCAAAAGGTTTTTCACTCCTGGGGAGGGAAGAGCTCCGATTCTTTTTTTTTGTTTGTTTTTGGTCTGTTATTTTTTTGCCACATCATCATTTCTGATGAGTACTGGTTCAGTGAGGGGCCTTGGCACCATCCGGCTGGCCACTGACAGCTGCACAGCACATGCCTGACACCCAGGGAGAGGGCTGAAACAATATCTTCACAAAGTATAACATTCCACTCCATCAAGAAAAACATGTACCTGGCAAAACCAGGCATGTATGAGGCTCTTTGTACATTGTGGTATACTGTTCCAAATTGCAAAAGACATGGGAATGATTCATTTTAATATTAAGAGGAAATGTCTGTTTTTGCTCCATGAGTTCAAGTCTTTATAAACTCTCACTCTTCTTTGACACTTCTTGTGTAGATGAAAAGGAGTTCAACTTGATATGGGAAGATCAGATACAGATACAGTGCAAATAATATCTGCAATTCAAATTCAAGGCCACTTCTCCTTACTGAAACCCATTGAGAATCAAAGGACATGAAAAAAAAAAAGTAGCAGATTCCTGGAATGGAACAAAAGCCTCTGATCCAAAACAAACCCATCCCATCAACATGGACTGGAGTACGAGAGGAGATGCCTTCAGAATGTGTCTTGACAGCTTAATCTCAAAGCATTTTTTGTGGAGGGTTTGGATATCAACACTAGTGCTGATTTTTGCAGTTGTTACATTTTCTTGAGTGTAGGCAGCGGATGGGATCTGTCAAAAGCTCTGTCATAGGTGTATCAATTTATCTTTACAGAACTTCCTGATGAACTCAGGTTCCCTGGACCCCTTAGCTTCCTCATATGGCTTTTATCAGTGAATGTCAGGCAATACATTAGCTAATCATCAGTATAGGTGGGACTGACTACCTCCCATGCAAAATATTTCAGTACATAAAAAATTACTGAATTGTACATAAATCAGGAGTGAGGCCATGAATACCAAGCTCATTGTTCACAAGTTTGGGGCACACAAAAACAATATTAGAATAGTGTT
>JAVQKI010152446.1:0-5000 GCA_036025975.1 Nematalosa erebi
ATATCAGTGCCATAGGCTACTATTATACTATTACACAACAGATAGGTCCAGTTAAACTAATTATGATTTCTTATTGGATGAGACACATTCTGTGCGTTGCTAGAGTGAAGATATCCCCCAATATTCCATGGGTGACTCTTTACAGCTACATACTGTAGTAATCACTCAGCATTTTCTATTGTACTGACCGACGTAAACGTTCTTTTCATTCAGAGTGAGAGGACAGTGATTTTCATAACTTTGATAGGTCAGTTACCTTCAGAGAAAACGTCTTATTGGAGTACTGTATAGTGTGAATATGCAGCTCGGTGTATGACATACCGACAAGCAAGCTGGCGTGTGCACAAGCACATCTTTGCCACTCTGAACTTCTCTGAACTTCCTAGCCATTGATTGAACTTTTGTGTTGCATGGGAACGCATGCTAAGTCAAGCTTGGAACAGTTTATGGGAGGGGAGGATGAACGAACAGAATTAAAAACTAAACAGCAGAAAACACAATGTCTTAAAGCCTCATGAGTTGATAGTGGAACTGTTGTATAAAAGCAACATAACACTGGTGGGAGTGAGGTTGGGAGCAGACATCGCCATGGCTGTGGTTCATTCATAGGCACGAAGCCGAAGGCTATTTAGTTACACATTAGTTATATATTTAAAATGGAAAGTTACAATTGAAATAAAGATAATATTCAAGAGTTTGCAAATCAAAAATAACAGTTTGCATTGTGTGTGATGATGATCAGTAAATGATGTTGGTGAAAAAGGCTTTGGTCTGATGCTGGTTTTGTCTTCTGCAGGATTTCGTCCGGGAACTACTGGGCCGGATCAGAGGCATGCGGAAACTAAGTGCCCCTCAGAAGAAAAGTCTTTAATGGCCAACGTCAACACACTCACATACCCACCTCACTCACTGTCTCTCACATACATACACACAGACACACACATACATACACACAACCACAAATACTTACACACACACTGGGCACAAGAACACGTGCCGTTGGACACGTCCCTCTAATCCAGCACTGGGTTTCAATGCTCCATCATCCAACAAGTAGTCAGGACTCAAATGACCGTAATCCCATAGGTACTGTAGTGTAGCAGATCCAGTGTATCAGAAAACTCAGCTATTCGCCTTGTAGGCTTCTGTGAGGACTCCACTTCCCAGAATTCAGTATGCCTCATAGACTCAGCATTCAAGAGCACTCAACACAACCGACAGTGTCCTAGACCTACACTTTAAGGACTCCGCGCCACCTTGTCCATTGGACTTTAAGACACAACTTCACAGGGGTTTTTAAGAAATGGTTCTTACTCTTGTATCTAAATAACTTAGCTTCTATTTATGTACAGTTAGATTGAAAAGCTAATAGCTTTCATCTCTTAACTGTTTATGCGTTTTTTTTTTTAATAATTTTTTGTACTGCAATTGTTCAAGGCCACTACCCAATCACTATCTCTGGTAGTGCAGGCATGTGGCTACAATGTTTTATTGGTCTCTCTCTCTCTCTCTCTCTCTCTCTCTCTCTCTCTGTCTCTCTCTCTCTCCACTCGTTCATTAGCGGGAGGTAGAGGATGCTCACTTTGTTTTTCAAGGGCTCAGAGGGTTACATCTCTGAGCTGGGTTTGAGTCGCGCAAAAATCAGATGATCCTTTTTCCGAACACATGCCCCTCCTTTTCCTTATCCCCCAATCAGGCCTTTCACAGGTAGGTGATGGGCAGGTGAACAGCCATTAGCCCACTCTGGCTCACACACATATATTCCTCTCAGGATTAAAGACTGCCTAGTCTTGCTAAGCATGTATCTGATTTAAATTCAGCCCAGCTCACATTTTAGAGATGGTAGACATCGGTCATACTCCCTCAAGACTGGTATGCAGGAAACGCTCTTTCATTTAGCAAGGCATGATGGGAACTGTAGTCCCAAAGCCTCTGGTGGAAGGCACAGTTCCTGAATGAGCAGCCTTCACGAGGAGCTCAGTAGCATAGTTAGCCTGTCTTATGTTGCTTCCATGTCACTAAACTAACCAAGGCTCCTGCCTGCAAAGATAAAGGGAAATATATCAGCATCTTGGATTACACTGCTGGTTTTCCTGTCCTCACTGAGTGAATACAAGCACAAGGTTTCTCAGATAGAGGCTGATATTGGAACTGTTCTGGCCTAGGTTTGGCGGATATGGATTCGGCAGACACAAGCTGGGCTGTTTCCACATCAGCTACTATCAGGACTTCTCACATCGTCTGTTATATGTTTTTCTTCCTGTTTTATCTTTCACTTATCTGACACTCAAGTTTAATTAAAATCTGAGGTTCTTGTATGCGACATCTGGTCATGACAAATACCCCTTAGCTAATGAAAGGCATAGCCTAGCCTTGTAAACGTCCTTGCCTAACATGTCTGTTTTTTGAATGCTTTGCGATAGTCACCAATAGAGTGCATTTGACTGTTCTTGGACTGAGCGAGTGATTGAGAAAGAACTACTTCCTTCAGCTATTAAAGGCTAAATCCATTGTGAATCAAGATAGGCCTGTTGTTCGAGATCATAGTCACCAAGTGCCATCTGAAGAAAAAAGGACTAGAAAATTAAATACAACATAGACTGAATAGCAAACCTGCTGCTAATGTTAACTGAATGGGGTAAAATGAAACTGGTGCGTTTTTGTGCCCCATTCGGTCAGTGTTGTCTGCCAATTTGCTATTTGGTCTATGTTGTGTCAAATGTTCTTGTTTTCTTGCTAATAAAACTTGGTAATCTCACTATGGATTGATTCACACTAGATTTCTCCTTTTAAATTTCACCTCTACTCTATAGAGCAATCAGGTAGCTGCCAAAGAAGACACAACGACAGCTTTATTTTCCCAAGAGCAGATATCACAGGATGTAAAGGCTTGCTATTGGTTATGTTGTTAATAGAGGTGAATGCTAGCTACACCATTATGGTCAAGTAATCATCACGGTTCAGCCCTGTTAAATTTGTGTTGGACATGATGCAATGCAATCAATTTAAGGAAACCAGGATCTTCTTAAAATGGTGCTGTTTTAGGACTTTTTAGTTGTTTTTAATCTTTTTTTAAAAGGTCTTGTTGGGTAGTTTGTTGGGTTGTTTGTTGTGAGACTAGACTGTTTCTTGGCAGCCATCTTGTGAGTCACTGGTCAGTCTTTGTTCTGTGCCTTCAGTGTCCTCAGGTTTTAAAACCTGCAGCTAATCTAGGTTAATTTCACCAAAGCCTTGCTGAGGTCTAGTCGCTAACATTGGCTTATACCATACAAAATCTTGTATAGTCATCATGATTGTCACTCAGCTTGGCTTTCTGAGAAAAAAGCAATTCTGCTTAGTTTTTGTGAAACGGTTAACACTGTAGCTGAAGAGGGCAGTAGATGTCACTGTCTGATCTTGCTCCTGCATCACAGTGAGGCTACAGTGGTTTGCATCACTGAAGCGTTGCGTTCGTGTCTCATAGGACACAACAATTAGCTTCCATGATAATCAATGGAACTGGCTACACGAGACTCTGGAAAAAAAAAACAGTCCAGTCTTTGTAATATATATTACGCAACGCAATGCACCCAGTATAGCCCTGGACTCAGTACTACCTTGACACCTAACAGCATTGACATTGAAGCAGTGAAGTGCAGCAGGAGTCTACTGACTAAGTGCAGAGTCCAACACACACTGAAAAGTTATCTTACTGAGATTGACTGTTAAAATTAGCAACTGGACTGATAGCCTTATAGCTCTGGCAATATGGTTGTTGTGCTTGGCCTTTCAATTAGCATTGCAAAGTAGTGAGAACCCAACAATAGGTTTAAAGGCCACAGAAGTGGATATATAAGCAGGCACAATATAAGACCATCACTGTATATGTTTTTGTGATCCAGCGCCTCACTCTGAGATGCCTCAAATACACTTTCTGGTTTCAGGACCAGTGATCGTGGCTTAAGACCTTGTGAGTACAGTACACACAAGCTTATGGAGAGACTCTTTTGAAAGTGTTTAAGTTCAGACTTAAATGGGATGCCCACATTCACACAATTGGGCCACATAGCAACTGGGTTACTTATGGATACACAATGGAGGACTTGCTGCTGCTCATAGACAGTAGGTCAAGCTTAACCAGAACTTTTGTCTTGCTGGACGATGGCATAGGCCTATGTGTTTCAGTGTCTCTAGCTGGCTCAGGAATGGTCTGGACTGACCCTCTGTAAGCTGTACTGGCTGATCCACTAGAGGAACTCCACAAGTAAATAGTGATCTTCGAAAAGACCCCTGGTTTGAACATAGTGTTGTTTCTAAAATGCCATGTTGTTCTAAGATCAGTGGTTACTCCTGAAGATAACCTTCAAGACAGTCAAGACAGTCACCTCATTTTTGGTGTACGGCTAGTAAACTGTATTCGCTAATAGGCACTTGTCCAGATGGAGCTGTGTGTGTCCAGGTGTGTTAGGCCTCTAGGTCTACCAGGAGATAAGCTGGTGTTTGTTTGTTTGTTTCGATTGTTTTGTCTTCATAGTTTTGTTTTTAATTCTGAAGGGGAAACAGGAAGCTGTTCTTGGAGCGTTTAGTCAGTAAAGCTTTACTTTTGCATGTTTTACAAAGGCATGATGTAATCAAGAGGATAGTTTGGCCCATTTATTTAAAAAGAGCAAAAAAAATATATATTTGTTTTTATACTTTATCAGTATTTAAGATAATGATGACACAGTGTTAGGGGTTTTTATGCTGTACATTTCTGAGAGTTCTGATTTCAAATGTTATTGTATGTGTGGTCTTTTGTGTTGATTTGCTCATAATAAAAGGACAATTACAATAAATTTCCCTTAGCGTTGCTCTCTTTCGCTCTCTCTCTCCCTCTCTCACCCTCTCTGTGCTTGCATGGGAATGTCACCATCTTCTTTATGCAGTATGATGTCACCCATGCTGTAGTCCGCTTGAATTCATGTTCTGTCTTCACAGCTGGCTGTAGAAAAAACAGGGGACTTGCATCAAGATGAACCTTA
>JAVQKI010152446.1:7500-10021 GCA_036025975.1 Nematalosa erebi
CTGTGTCAGATTTCCTCTCAGGGGAGACCTGATGTTGCCTAGCTCTCTTCAATGTCCTCTCCTCTGGGTGTATGGAAAGCACTCTGCACTTGGTCACATGCAATGCACCGTGGGACAGCAAAGTCATCCCAGCACGGCAAACGCTTCCACAAATTGACAAAACATATTGCAAAATAACAACACGGCACATTACGTACTTAATGCAGCTGAGAATACGAGTTTATTCTTTTCTCCCTCTCTCTCTCTCTCTCTCTCTCTCTCTCTCTGTATGTGTGCGTGCATGTCTGTATGTGTGTGTGTGTGTTTGTGTGTGATGACACCATTAAATTAGCCATATCCAGGATATAGGTAGAATATAGGTAGGTCAGAATAAAGTAACACATGACACACATACACAGGTGCACTCAGGCATGAGCCTAAACACACACACACATACCCCCAGTCTACATTATACACACTACCTCGTCTGTGTGAGTGAATGGAGATGAATTAATAAACAGTTCTGTTGTAAGAGGGCCTC
The DNA here is from genome assembly GCA_036025975.1 of Nematalosa erebi. Lineage (NCBI taxonomy): Eukaryota > Metazoa > Chordata > Actinopteri > Clupeiformes > Clupeidae > Nematalosa > Nematalosa erebi. The sequence continues at coordinate 8,021 of JAVQKI010152446.1, forward strand.
CATAGCGACATATATCCAGCTAAAGTACTACCCCATCTCACACCACTACTTCCTCACTTGGGCAAAGGGGAGTTTTGTCCCATATGTCTTAACCAATCACAGTCTCTGGCCCAACTGAAACGTGCATTCTGATTGGTTGTTGCTGCTGTCAGCTGTTGTCATCAACCTATTTCTGCAGTGAGGAACTGCAGGGCCTAAGTGCTCTTCAAGAACACTAGGGAAGGAGGAAGCCCAAGATTACACGCTACCGTCACGTGACGTGTGTCTGTGTGTGTGTTTTACTTGCTTTCACTCCAGTAAACACAGATTGTGTGCTGCCCTTTAGAGACTTCACTTCTGCTACTACTACTACTATATTACTGCTGCTGCTGCTGCTCCTGCTTCTGCCGGTCTAGTACAGTTGCAACTGCTGCAGCTGCAAGTGAACTACTTCAGTCATGTAGCCTATGTACAGCATCTGTGGTGTCACAGTAATGGAGGCCAATGTTGTTAAATAGCTTATGAAAGGTTTCAGAAGGGTATCCAAAAAGATGGGTCAGTAGCAAACCTGGTTAATTTAACCTGGAGGTAGTGGTAAAGCTGCCTATAGAAGAGCCTGGATTCCTCAGTCACTCAACTAAACGATGTCAGCAGGCTACTGTGTTAGCAGGGTTATCACTTAACCACCTTCTTGAAATACCCCCTGGACGTGTGAGGAAGTGATTGGTCTGTCTTATCAGTAGCGAGTGGGGGTAGATGTTAGTAGTCCGCACGTCGGTGACTAGATGTTAGTCCGCGTGTCAGTGGCTATCATAGATGTGTGCAGTCCACATGTCAGTGACTGACTGGTCATAGATGCGTGTAGTAGACATGTCAGTGACTGGTCATAGATGCATGTAATCCGCATGTCAGTGACTGGTCATAGATGTGTGTAGTAGACATGTCAGTGACTGGTCATAGATGTGTGTAGTAGGCATGTCAGTGACTGGTCATAGATGTGTGCAGTAGGCATGTCAGTGACTGGTCATAGATGCGTGTAGTAGACATGTCAGTGACTGGTCATAGATGCGTGTAGTAGACATGTCAGTGACTGGTCATAGATGCGTGTAGTAGGGATGTCAGTGACTGGTCATAGATGCGTGTAGTCTGCATGTCAGTGACTGGTCATTGATGTGTGTAGGTGTAGATGTCCAAAGGTTACTCAAGCCACCTGGATTAGTGAATAATATTCACTACAGGAACTTGTGAGACCACTCACAACACAGCAACTCACATCATCACATCAGAATTGAAGAAGCCTGTCTGTGGCACAGGAAGAAGATGGCATGGGCACGGCATGACCCAGAATGAAGGCAGAGTGGTATAATACACATTAGTTTTCACTTCCACAAATAATGGGCATCCTTACAACCAGTTCGCCCATGAGTGGTACTTATTTAGTAACATGCTAACAATTAGCACCTCAGGCTTTGTAGCTGGTCGTGGTCTTAGGATGTCCATATGGAGAGGTAATTATTAACATCTTTAGCTTGGTTGGCCATTGTACTAGGACGTCTAGCCTATATATAGAGGGTGCTAATGATGAGAAGCTTTTGCTTTTGGTAGCTGACCATGGTCCCGTATCTCTTCATGGAGAGGGCTAATAATTAGCAACTTAGGCTTGCTGGTGGCTGGCCATGGTCCTAATATGATGTATGAGACTGTGCAAATATTTGGGCTCAGAGAGGCTAGTGGAATGGGGCATATGTGCGACTGAGCGACTCACAAGATGCAGAAGAAGGCTGAGTGACAGATGTCAATGATCCATGTTTTTTTTTTACAAAACATTAGTTTGTGCCTCTGATAGATCATTAATTATGAGGTAACTCATCATGCAAGCACAGCAAAAGATGTAGAGATTAATAAGAACTAGAAAAGCACTCAGAGAGCGCAGACCTCCGCCAGGCAATTCAATCCGGTGATCCGGATCACCACCAAAATTTAATCATTTTTAAGTTAGCCCAATTTGGACATACCCTGAAA
>JAVQKI010152513.1:0-10983 GCA_036025975.1 Nematalosa erebi
TTTTTTTGTTAAAGGCCAATATGAACACTTTCTCGGGTGTTCGGCTAACATTAACAGTATTTGTATAGCTTAACGTTAAACAAAGTTCATGTTTGACCGACAAGAAATGATCACAGTTAGCTTACCCGTAGCCAATATATTTACTGAATAAAACTAGAAACTAAACCTGTGTAGAAATCCCCCGTAAATCGAGTTCGTCCAGTAAATGAATGATTTGTTTATAAAATGGCAAGCTTAGCTAGTTGGCTTTTCTCGACTGGTTAAAGTTAGCTCGTCATTATGAATGAGATCAATGCAACGTCTAGTCTGGTCCATTCATGAGTCGCCGTGGGGACCGCGCAGACGGGTTTGGTTACCAACACTTTGTCTGACTTGGCTGACATAACATTATCATTCAGAATCACGTGTGTTCATGGCGTTTGAAAATTAATTATCGCCTCACCGTTCATTCATTATTGTTTTTTTAACCAGCGAGGTGAATGGCAAGCCCAACCACGAGTCCAGGAAGGAGAGGTCCCAGAAGCGCGGTGGGGGTGGTGGCCGCTTCGAGCCCTATGGAAATCCCTCCAAGAGATACAGAGTCTTTGTCAGCAATATTCCATACGACGTGAAATGGCAAGCCCTGAAAGACCTGATGAAGGAGAAAGGTAAGTGTCGCGCAATCGTCGGTTTGAGAACTCCTGAATGGAAGTCGGACCAAGCGTGACCGTGTTGAGCTCCTGTAATGGACACAGCACTCGGACTAATGTATTTGTAGTCGTTATGCGTACTGGTTGCTGACTGCTGCTGATAGTGTAGCAATTTCGTTCCAGTCGTGGCGAACTTGTTCATTTGGCGGGCAAAGTTGTGTTTTTGTCGGTAATCATCCCTTATTCGTTTGGGACGCGGAAATCTTTGCATTTGGCGGTTAGTTAAATGGTGAGACGCATCCAATCTAGACACACTGTGTCTGAGCTTTGCATAGAATATTGCATTCCATTGTGCCTAAGCCCTCACCATCACCAACACTTCAGAGATGGTAGTTGGAAACATCTGGGGCATATTTATCAAATGAGGCACCAAGTATGCTTTGAATGAAATATTCTGTGACCAACTGAATGTAATGGAGAAATGTTTCGTATGGTACCAGCATTGAAATTCCATCATTAGCTTCTGCTTACATATGATCTTGGAGTAGCCTATGATAGTGTATTGTTTGCCACAGTAGTTCTCAGTGGTAAGACTGAGTATAGCATACTATACTTAAAACAAAGCAATGGCAAAACGTTTTGGATAGATTTGTTAAAACATGGCTATTATCAGTTGCCTCAATATGGATAATGTAATCACGTCTTGGTTGATTTCACACTTGCATCATAGTGTCATTTGGAAAAGACTGAATGTAGCATTAAATTGCATTTTCTTTTTTAGGTTTGCCACAGCGAATGTTGTCTCAGCAGATCTTCATGTTGTACATTGTATGGATGTGTTTTTGAGAAGTCTTGGGGTACAGGTCTACAAAGTAAAGCAGCTTCTTAAGCTTGTCCTTGTCTCAGTTGAGGAATGGTTAATGTTTAATAATTGGTTGGTTGTATTTGATGCATATAGTTTTGGTGGTTATTTATCTTCAAAAAAATCAAACCAAGAAAAGTGGTTTGCAGTTTTGTATGCCTGTCTGTAAGCCTCCCAAACCTTGCAGCCTAATGGTTCTGCAAAACCTCTTTGGAGGGGCCTCGTTTGTGCAATTCTTTAATCCATGGGTTATGATTCATTCCTAAAGGGGTAATTTAGATTCACACTATTGTGGCTTGATCAGTTGTTGATATGGTTTCAATTTCCTCCTCAACTTATGGGTTTCACTGTTTCAGGTCTTGGGTAGATAGGTTGTGGATCCTGGCAAGACTACATTGTAGTGATGTAGGTAATCATGTTAACACAAATGACCATGGTGACCATCTTTTAAATTGGAAGACTTGATCTGTGATCTATTTTTATTTTATTTTTTTATGGTGACTTCTATCACTCAAGTTGCTCATGTTGTGAAGGATTCGGCAAGGACAGCATAAGAAGACATTTATTTGATTTGTAAGCTTGCTTTTTGTAGACCTGTACCAGCATTGTGCAGCTGAGGTTCTGGGGGTGGAAGCTCTGGAGGCGCAGGCCGAGCTCTGTCACCGCCCGGTTGTGTGTCTGCTCTAAACCCCCATTGTTCTCTTGGCTTCTCTCCCTTGGTGTGTGTCGTCTGGAATCTGATTTGTAGTGGGTGAGGTTACGTACGTGGAGCACTTAATGGACGCAGAAGGCAAATCAAGGGTAAGTGCAAGAGACGAACCTCTGTTTGTCCGCTTGAGTTTACTTTTCTTTCTGAAAAGGGGGAGTATGTATGAAGGCCTGCCCAGTCTTGAGAAGTGTCTTTCTGAGGGCACAGTCGGAGAAAAAGGCAGGTGCAGACGGTGGCTCTGAAGTGAGTCACAGGGCTGGGTTTGCTATCGAGACTGAGCAGGAGTTTGGCTCTGCCTTTCTCTGTTTGTCGGATTCTGTTCATGTGGGGCTAATGGGGTCTAGCTTTAGGCAAGGTGGAAAGATGGACATAGAAAGTTGCACCTAAGCATGCCTACAACTTCCTTCTAATGGAGTAATTCTGTCGTGTGGAACTGCCTGACGAAAAGCATTTGTGAGGTAGAGAAGAGCCCTCTGGGTGAATATTTGCATTGGTGCAAGCTTTATGCTTAAATTCAACCATCAAACATAAGTAACTGTTTTGAATTGGGTGCCAAAGCTTGTTATTTCATGCCATACCTGGGATTTACCATGTTCCTTGTCTAACTATGTACATTTTTTACATGCTGGATTGTCCCAATGTGATTGATTGCTTCAATCAACAAAAGGGTTGTGCGTAAGTATAGCCTCAGTATATCCTCAGATTAAAGTACTTTGTTGTGGTGATTGTTTTTCCACCTTTTGTATTTATTTAATGTGGTTTGATGTGTGTTTTTAACCCATGTAGGATTGTTGAGTTCAGGACCGAAGAGCTTATGAAGAAAGCCGTGGAGAAGGTGAACAAGCACAATTTCAATGGGCGTCCTCTGAAGGTCAAAGAGGTAAGTTAATTTGATGACAAACTGTGCTGTACACCTGTCTACAGAGACTGTCCTCTTTAGCATGGCACTGATTAACAGCATTTTCTTTGTCCACCTAGGACCCAGATGGCCTGATTGCCCAGCGGGAGGCCCACAGGTCTCAGGGAGGCGGCGGAGGCGGTCCCCCTGGTGGCATGGGTGGTAACATGGGTGGTAACATGGGCGGCAACATGGGTGGCAACATGGGAGGTGGTATGGGCATGGGAATGGGACCTGGTCCAGGGGGCCCACCTATGGTCAACATTCCCCCCAGCCTGCTGAACAATCCCAACATTCCCAATGAGATCATCCATGGGCTCCAGAGTGGCAAAATTGGAAGCACAGTGTTTGTGGCAAATGTAAGATGAAGACATTTCGATTTATAACTAGCATTAACTGCAGTATACAAACTTTTCAAATAAATGACTAGTTAGGAATCAGACATGACACCTGTTGAATGCAGACTGCTTGTCCCAGTGGTGCGGTCTTTTATGTGTTACCACCTTTACACCCACATATTTGAGGGGTGAAACCACACCGTGTTTGTAAATATCATAATGGGCTCCTGTTTAAACTCCCCTATCCTTATTAATGTAATTATTTCTCATTCCCTAATGTGTGACCCTTCTTCCTCAGCTGGATTATAAGGTGGGCTGGAAGAAGCTGAAGGAGGTATTTGGCATGGCAGGTGTTGTAGTCCGTGCAGATATCCTGGAAGACAAGGATGGAAAGAGCCGCGGAATGGGCACAGTGACCTTTGACCTTCCCATCGAAGCTGTGCAAGCAGTCTGTATCCTTCAACAATATGCAAACTTTTATTCCTGAAGCAGGGTACAGCAGTGGTTGAGGCTCAGTGACATTTTTGTGTAATGTTTGCTTTGGGTACTTTCCTTAATCCATGCAAAGCTATGTTCAATGGGCAACTCCTCTTCAACCGTGTCATGCATGTCAAGCTGGTGAGTCTTTCAAAGGATTTTTTAAAATTTGGTTGTTTGTTTATTGTGTGTGTACAAGAAATAACTGAGCGAATATTTATGTAAACTCCAGGATGAGAAATCTCTGCCAAAAGGGGACTTTGCACCTCCCGACAGACCACCAGCCCTTCCACGTAAGTGATCCCATCCTGCAGTTTCCTCAGTTGTAGTAGAAGTGATGGAATTTAATTTAGGTGACATTTATTTATTTATTTTTCCTTAGGTGGCCTGAGTGGGATTGGGCTTGGACTTGGGCCAGGTGGGCAGCCCATTGATGCTACTCAACTCAACCGTGGCGGAGGTGGTGGTGGCGGCGGTGGTGGCGGTGGAGGCATGGGCAACATGGGCCCTGGAGGTAAATCGATTATGCCAGATTAAGTCCAGATGCTTCACTTCATCCTTTTATTCGCCTGTGTTTAATAACTAACTGCAATTATCTTCATAGGAATGGATGGCATGGGCTTTGGCGGCATGGGTCGTTTGGGAGGCGGTATGTTCACTATTACTCAGAGTTGAGGCCAACTTGTTTATTTGCCTTAGGCAGTTCTACTCAAGTATGGTAATTTATGTAATAAGCAATGGTCCTTTCAGGTGGCTGTATTAGGACTATGTTTGAGTTTAACAATACAAAGTGTGTGCTTTTGTGACCATTTCGGCTTTTTGTTTTCAGTATAGAATGGAGTTAAAGTTGAATACACTGTTGTACTGGCTTTGTGCATGTTTGCAGTTGCAGTTTCCAATATTAATCTGCATCTGTCACTCGGTGTGTATTGGCAGGTATGGATAACTTTGGTGGAATGAACAACATGGATCGCTTCGGACCCTCTGGAATGGGAAGAATGAATGGTAATCCCCCCCCCTTTATTCTTGGTTCTGTGCTAAATTGACAGGCAAAAATTTGAATTCAGGTGCTGAGGTGACATACCACAAGGGCTGGGCAATTTGTGCACCTGCTTTGTCAGTGAACTTCAACCGTCCACTAACCGTGTGTAGTTACCTGCGTGGTTGTTCACTGACAGAAGCTTTGTAAATAACCTTGTACATCATTTTGGATACAGTGGCTTGATTCTCATTGTATATTTTAAGTGATTTATAATCAACGCTTGGGCAGCAAGTAGTCCTTTGGGGAGCTGCAGGAAGTTTCCTTATAAACATAGGCGTTGTCGGCTGGGACCAGGCAAATAAAGTGTGTGATTAAACAACTCTGCTGTCTCTTCTCAGACATGGACCGCATTGGTGGCGCCTTTGACAGAGAGTTTGGTCGCAATGACATGGCCATGTCTCGCAATAACTTTGGAGATTCCTTTGACAGAGGAATGGGTAAGTGCAGCTAGCATGCACATAATGCCAGGATCAATGCTGTATGGTGTTTCACTTTAACTCACCTTGCTAACATTTTGCTTTGCCACAATTTCCCTTTGTAATTCTATAGGAAACTCGATGGGCATGGATCGCATGGGCTCAGGAATGGACAGGATGGGTTCTGGAATGGACCGCATGTCTGGCATGGATCGGATGGGAATGGATCGTATGGATCGCGTGTCTGATCTGGACAGGCTGGGTACTGGTTTTGACCGTATGGGTTCTGGTCTGGACCGGCTGGGGCCAAGTATGGACAGGCTGGGTACTGGCCTGGACCGTATGAGCTCCAGTGTGGACCGGCTGGGCCCTGCTGGCTTTGACCGCCTGGGCCCGTCCAGTTTAGAGCGCATGAGTGCAGGCATGGACTTCAATTCCCCTATGGGTGGCATGGACAGGATGAACACCGGCTTGGACCGCATGGGATCCAACTTTGACCGTATGGGTTCTGCTGGCATGGACCGCTTCCCAGCCACCGGGCTTGACCGCATGGGTTCCAACATGGACCGCATGGGGTCAACTGGTGTGGGAGGCCAGTTTGACCGGCCAGCAGATATGGACCGTGGCAACTTCAACAACCCCTTCAGTGGAGCTGGTGCTGCTGGTCCTGGGGCAGGAGGAGCCAATGCCAGGAAGGGCTGCCAGATCTTTGTCAGAAATGTATGTGACCTCTTCTTTTTGCTAACATTTTTTCAGGTGTGGTTGTCTATAATAAATGGGTATAGATTGCCTTTGAGTAACAAATTCTTCATTGTGTGTCTACAGCTGCCATTTGACTTTACCTGGAAAATGTTGAAGGACACCTTCAATTCTTGTGGTAAGGACCCCATTTCATCTTTTTTTTTTTACCACTTTGGGACTTTCAAAGTTTGCCAATAATAGGAGTTTATTTGTCTTTTGAAACTACAGGAATTGTGCAGTATGCTGACATCAAGATGGAGAATGGGAAGTCCAAAGGTTGTGGCGTAGTTCGTTTTGACAACCCCGAGACTGCTGAGAGGGCATGCCGCACCATGAATGGTTATAGGCTGAACGGGAGAGAAATCGACGTGAGGATCGACAGGAACGCATAAACCTACAGATTAATCTTATTTGCCCGATTCCCTCCTGCCCACTACAGACCTTCCAGATGTTTTTTTGTTTCATTAGATATTTGTGATGGTGCGTTGTCTGCACTTTTAGTTTCTGCCTGAATCAGTTTTTAGTGACCAAATTTTAATTTCTCCCCTTTTTATGATGCTTGTTTCTTGCATTTTTGTGTAAGGTTTGTTAATAAACACCAAAACCTTCAAGTTTTTCAGTCTTGTCTGTGATGTGTCTTATTTGCATCTCTGATGGTTCAATCAACTTAAGGATTACCTTTTACATGACCCAATTTATATACAGCCTAGGAAATTGAAACATTTATTTTAAATTATGGCAATGGTGCAGTCACATTATACTGGTAGACACAAACGTCAGTCTGGTAAGTCATGGTTTACCTGTGTAGTGCACACATGACAGTTGTATGCATTGGGATGAATCTGTCTCGGTAACTAATTTTTATTTCGATAAAGGAGTTGGTATTCGTGACAGGGGAATACAGGTACTGCTGAGAGCCTGTTAGGTGTCCTGGCCGACTTTTTGTTTTTGCTGTGTATGGTCTGTAGCTTATTGGAATGGGTGAGATTGCAGCTCAGGCTAACAAGAGCGCGTTATCGTGTCCGTTTTCCAAAAGCATAGTTGTTAACCGTGTAAACTTTGGCTGCCCTTTGTCAATCAACAGTTGCTAACTGGTTAGCAACGATACTTTTGGGAAACGTACCTGTTTGCAACAGTGATTTATAAACACACACGTCTTTCTCATAGCGTAATAGCCCAAATATGATGTTTCTTTAAAATGCTGCAGGCACAAATAATGGTCCCTCCTCCTAAACTACGTCAGAAGGTCAGCTGCAAAAGAGGTCATGGCTATGTGATCAAGATGGCGGCCTCCTTATGTCAGTGTTATCAGGTGAGACTACCTACCCCGGACAGTTAATGTCTAATGTTTCAGTATCTAGTATGCAAGAAGAAACTTTTTGTCCTGTAATACATGTTGTCGTTGAGTTTAATCATTTGGAGTTTTCGTTTGTTTTAATTTGTATCATTTTGGAGGTGAATCAGGCAGATGCGGATGCCCATACCGGTGTGCTCTCGTGGGCCTTGAACTAAACGCTTTACTATCGCTAGCAAGAGTAGCAAATTAACTACTTTCTGTAGGTAACTCGATTTTAAAGCCCCCCTAATGTATTGAGGACTAACGGGGGAATTTAAAGCACATACAGATTTTAAGTTGTATAAGCGATGTTATTCAGGCTATTTCTATTGGAGGTGTCACTTAGCTTGTTTAAGGCTAATGTCATAATTTCAGTTAATTTAATTAGGCTATGTTAAATTACTTATCTAGTCAACTAACGTTAGCAAAGGTAGTTACAACTGGGCGACAGTTCAGACATATGTGCAATAAATCTCCTAACTTCACAGTGTTTTTCATACTGAATTACATTAACGCCATGCCCTTATTGTCTTGACTTATTAGATATGTGTCAGAAGAAGCTGTCTGCTCTTGTCCAATCGGCCATACACGTCCCTGCATAACAGAGCCCATGTGTACAGAATATGTGGCTCTGTCACAAGTTCATCACAGGTAAGAAAAAATGGCCATTAGGTTAAAGTTTTAAGTCATTGTCAAAAAGAAAGAGTTGTACTTTCTTGTGGACATCAACAGTAATGTGTCCGAAATGTGTAGGTGCGGTATGCATCTGGTGGTCGCAAAGGATTCTTGGGGGAGTTTTTGGATAATATAAAGCAGGAACTCAGTAAAAACAAAGAAATGAAAGAAAGCATCAAGAAATTTCGCGAAGAAGCCCAAAAGTTGGAAGAATCTGACGCTCTCAAACAAGCCAGACGAAAATATGTAAGCAGTTACCATATGTAATCTTCCAACATCTTAACCATACATTAATAACTTATTTAAATCATGTGTAGTGTCAGGTCCTTTTTACACTTTTTTTTTTATGTTAATCTTACTTTAGAAAACCATCGAGTCGGAAACTGTTAAAACATCTGAAGTGCTTAAGAAGACACTTGGATCCCTGTCAGAAACTGTCAAGGAGGTAAAATATCATTATCAGTGACTTCACGTGTGGCTTGTGTTTAGTGTACTTTGCAACTGTTTTCTATAGCTCCACAAATAAATGCTGACGTAAAGATGGAAGTATGGCATGCAAAGCAAGGAGTTTGGTATGGACATTTGTTCTTTCTCGTGGGAAATTCTCTGGCAGCATGTTCAGGTTTTTTTTTTTGTTGTTGTTGTTGTTTTAGGGTTTGGAAGAGGTGAGTCGTACAGATCTGGGCAAGAAGATCAAGGAAGGGGTGGAGGAAGCAGCCAAAACTGCCAAATCCTCTGCAGAGACTGTGACCAAAAGTGGAGAAAAACTGGGCAAGACAGGTGCCTTTAAGGCTATATCACAGGTATGACATCATCAGCTCTGGCTGAACACCGCTCTGCACTACACAGTGGAACAAAACATTTCAGACTGCTGATTTAAAGATAGTGATTAAACGTCCTTGTAAATATATCTTGTTTTAAAGACACACAGGGCAACGAAACTGAAACTGAATGAAACTGAACTTCAGTCTATTACTTTGTCAATCAACATAACTCTTCGAAAATGATCGACTCTGGTCCCTGTTTTTTGTTTTTTTTTAAACAAATCCACCTGTACTGGGGAGTAGGTAAATAAAAATCAGAGGCTTGCCTGGTATGGTTTTAATGGTACTGTAAAGGCACACTGTGCAACATTTTATGGTGTTTCCATGCTAATTTACCAGCTTTGCAGTCGCTTCAGTGGTTAAATTGCTGATTATGGGGTCAATGATGGCTCTCTCGTCTCCATCTACCACTTCTTTGCGCAGTTACAACACTTGCAGTTTGACAATGCCCCGATGAACCGAAACTGAATGAAACTGAAATTGCATTACCTTGTCAGTCAACATTACTTTGAATGATCATATGAATGATATACTTTGGTTTCTAAAAGTGCAAATGTGCGACTTACAAAAAAATGTCTGGGGAGCGCCAATCGCCCCAAAATCTAAGGGTTGCCTGGTATTTATAACCCCTGAAACTTTTATCACATTCAGCAAATTGCTCATCATGGTCCACTCGCTCTGTACTCTCTGAGTAACAATATTTGTTCACATTCTTTGCGCTGGAAACAAACATAAATGAAGACAGTTTGTCCCCTAAACAATAACAAAACACTAGGAGGAGTTTTTCAGGGATTCTTAGAAGGGAAGAGTGAACTACATGTCACATGTCTGGTTTGTTCTGTTAGATGTTTCATTCAAATATAGTGTAAGATTCTTTGGAAAAAAGTGTCGGGTAAGAAATTTAAACGTGAATGTGAACAGAACATCCCTTACAGTTCCTTATTGTCCTCCCTGCACAGGGTCTTTTGAAAGGGTACTGTTAACAAAACTTGATCCTAGGCAGCAAGCTATTTTAAGTTAAATTGTGTAGCTGAGACGGTTTACTTTAGATGTCCTGTGTCCTTACATAATGTTTTCGATATATTTTTAAATCCGTCTTTAAACCTAAGATGAATACCAATAAATAATTTTAAGATTTTGCTCAACCAACGACAAAGATCTTTCGTTGTCTATTTGAAATGGGATACTCAGACCTGAACAGTCTTAGATTGAGTTGACACTAAATACAGGCGCACTAAACATAATGTTTTTCATCCTGCACCCCATTTAAGTTTGTGGTGGAGTATGTGACTGCCTCTAGCATAAAAGAAAAACCTAGCCACACCATGCAGCAAAATCAAATGTCAAGAAAAGTGATTAAGTTATTCACTTCTTTGTCTGCATAGGGCATGGAAACTGTCAAGAAAGAAATAGATGACTTTGGACACAGTGGACCATACAGACCTCCAGCCAGATTGCGGAAGCGAAGTGATTCTTCATCCAAGACTGCTGGCTCCGAATCCAGAGTCTTTGAGGCTAATGAGTATGTCAGCTGCTGACGAGCCGTCTGTTTTTCTGTGTGCTATTAAAGTTGACATAATGATTTGTTTGTCTTTAGAGTGTTCCTGTTTTCACCATGTGTAGACAAGTAATGTTTGAAATATGTTGGAAATGTCTGTTTACCACAACAAAGCATTGAAGAGTAAAGCTGTACACGCTAAAAAGACTGTTGTGACCACAGACCAAATCAAGATGTGCTTCAATGAGTAAAGCAGCTCCAGAATGATTTCACATATCTGTGCAAATGTTTCCTCAGGGAGGCAATGGGAGTTGTTCTGCACAAAGACTCCAAATGGTACCAGCAGTGGAAGGACTTCAAGGACAACAATGTTGTTTTCAACAGTAAGTTTTTTTTTATTCTCAAATTACTGTAGTGCTGAGTGAAATTTGGTTCAAACTGTAAGTAACTATTGGTAGGTTGGTGTAGATACCTAGATTTACCTTGTAATGTGTCTGTTGGTGCGGGTTGTGTTTGACCAGTAGGTGGTGCTAATAGT
>JAVQKI010152528.1:0-16944 GCA_036025975.1 Nematalosa erebi
TTATCCCCCCCCCCCCCCCCCCCCCTCCGAGCTCCGAGCCGGGCCACAGGTCTGCTGGCCGCACCACGTTTGCTCACACACCTCCCAGCCATTTATCACTAGCCTAATGTCACCCTGGAGAAACTCTGCTCAACCACTTGGTAACACAATACGGAGGTTTAGCCCATCACTCCGATTCCATCACTGTGTTAGCTAGCGCATCTGCCGCTAATACTCACGTAACAGAACTAAACACAAATTAATATTTAAGAAGAAAAAAAAACAATTAAGATTTCAGACAGGAAATGTTTGTAAGCATCATAACACTGTGTTTGTGGTTCCCAGAGAAGTTTTGAAAATGACCTCTAAGCATGGTTGGGAAAAGATTAGTTGGATGGTCATGTTCTGCAGGTTTTTTAGAGGAGGAGGGAACGTCTCTCTCGCACAGAGCTGCCTGGCTGGGTTAACTCACACACACACACACACCTTGCTTTATGTCTTGACTTTACTTGCAAACTTACCCACGTTCCCATGTGAGGCCTCTCCAAAAATGTTTGCTTATGGCACTTATGGCTTGCTTTTTTGTCTTTAACGTAGCATAACCTTCAGTTAAACACCCCAAAAGAACTATGTGTCTGAACTAGACTGGTTAAAATGCTAGCTTTTGGATTTGAATATTGGACTTGTGACAGTAATCGCATTGCTTTTAACAAATGAAAACAATTAAAGCTTGTCGCAAGCACAGACTGGTGTCAGGTGTAAGACTGGAGACACAGAACCATGTCGGAGAATGAATCATCACACACAGAAACAACACGCACACACACACACACACACACACACACACATGCTACACACAACTAGGCAGTGCATTGCAAGCGAAGACGCATGGTACGCACACACACACACTCATACATGCACACACACACGCTGGATGCCGACAGCTGTGTGTACTCACCCAGAATAAACAGTAGACATTTGCTGCAGCAGTAGACATTTGCATGGGAAGTGAGTTTGAATTGTGAGGGCTGTGTCCCAGTGATGGCACTGTGTGTTGACATGCACCGAATCTATAGTCCAACCAGGCGCTTCCCTAGCCTCCTGTTTGCACAGCAGACGTCTCACGCAGTGTGTGAGCAACAGTCTTGATTAGTGGGACACACAGTTGAGACATGGGCCATGTAAGCAAGTGTGTGTGTGTGTGTGTAACTCAGTTGAGACATGGAGAATGTAAGCATGTATGAGTGTGCGTGTGTGTGAGAGAGACATGGAGCATGTAAGTATGTCTGTGTGTGTGCGCGTGTATGTGTGTGTGTAACACAATTGAGTTACAGAGCATGTAGCATGTCTGTGTATGTGTGTGTGTGTGTCTGACACAGTTTAGACATGGGGCATGTAAGCATGTGTGTGTCTGTAACACAGTTGAGACATAGAACATATAAGCAAGTTTATGTGTGTGTGTGTGTGTGCATCTGTCACAGTTTAGACATGAAGCATGTAAGCATGTGTGTGTTTTTGTAACACAGTTGAGACATGGAGCATGCAACCGTGTGTGTGTGTGTGTGTGTGTGTATGTCTGTTTGTCTGACACAGTTCAGATATGGAGCATGTTAGCATGTCTATGTGTGTGTGTGACACAACTTTCAGACATACTGTAGAGCATATAAGCAAGTCTGTATGTGTGTGTGTGTGTGTGTGTGTGTGTGTGTGTGTGTAAAACCACTGGAGGCTTCTCAGTATTCGCTGGGACTTGTCTTAGACAGGGAGCCTGCACAGTCTCAGTCTGGGCCAATACATGTTGCAGAACATGGTCGACACAAAGTGAGTGTGTGTGCGTGTGTGTGTGTGTGTGAAATGGCGTTTTGCGTTCTCTAAAGGGGCCTCTGTGTGAGGGCTGAAGTAGAGCAGGACAGCTGGGCACACACCCTAAGAACACACCCTGAAGAAAAGTTATGTGTGTTTTGCGTGAACCTGTGTGTGTGTGTGTTTGTGTGTGTGTCTGTGTGTGTGTGTAGGAGTGTTTTCTGCATGCCTCAAAAGCCTTTCTGGTCCCGACAGAGCAAACCCTCAATCCAGACATGGCTCTCAATGGCCATCTCTCTCTCTCTCTCTCTCTCACTCACTCTCTCTCTCTCTCTCTCTCTCTCTCACTCTCTCTCTCTCCCACTCATTCATTCAGGGTCAAAGTGTGTCTCCACCCCTCTTAGGAAGCCTACACACTTTTCTGAATGGGATTAATGAGTACGGTGTGGAGTCAGAGCTGTACACCTACATTATGGAGGCCAAACGTAGCTTAATCAGTAATAGAAGTGCAAAAGGGACTTTCAAATATATTGTACACTCAAAGTATTTATTTCCCAAATGTGATTTTATTGTATACGTGAACAAAACACTATCAGTCATTAGTGATCCCTCTAGTGTACAGTAATTACAGTAGTGCAGGACAGGGTTTCCCTCCATAGCTGTCCGGGGCATGCCTGTAGTTACTGATTCACAAATCGTGACATAACTTAAATTGGTCACGAAGGTTGCAAAGCATTTTTGGGATGTTCAGAAGTACTTTGAGTTCTGAGACCAGACCAAGAAAGCCGATTGGCTGAGCAAGGCAAGCGTGATGAATAAAACATCATGGCTTCTCCTCTCTGTCCCTCTCCCTGCCGTGGGAGAAGAGTCGCTGCAGTGGCTGGATTCTCTCTGGAGTGGAAATGGAAGTGAATGGATGCCTGCTGTGGTGCTGGGAAACAGAGCTCCCTCTCCCTCCGCCTCTCTTTCTCTATCCCTTTCTTTCTCTCTCCCTTTCTCTATCTGTTGTAGCAGAGATTTGAAGGGTGATGGTGGGGGGTGGGTGTCATGTGTTCGTAGTCGATGGCTGATTCACTCGACAGCTGCAAGGGAGGGGCGAGGGGGGGAGGTGGAGTGTGAGAAGGCAGGTAGGGAGTCGTAGGTCAGTGAGTTCAGGGAGCGACGCTGTCCCAGTTACTGCATGTTTGCCACAGGGACAGCCTGGTATCCCTCACAGGAGAGAGAGCGAGAGAGAGAGAGAGAGAGAGAGAGAGTGAGAGAGAGACCGAGAGAGAGAGAGAGAGATGGCTGTTCATGTAATATACAGGGTTCTGTCATGTATGCGTGTTGTATGGGTGGCAGGGTTCTCTCACACATGTGTGCTATGGGCTTCTGTGGATGATGATGCTGTAAAGCTCTGAGGAATGTGAACCAGGTTTCGTGGGTTGGTTATCCAAGCTAGTCTGCTAACTGGTTACAGCTCATGTCATTTGCTTTCTATCCTGTTTCACCTGGGACTTCTAGAAACTGATTTGTGTGTTGGAGAAATTGATTTGCACATTTTATAAACTTTAAAATAAATATTTTTTATGCCGTGTGCAAAAAGCTGTGTTTACATGGTTCATTTCTTATTTGTGTTCTGCATGCAGTAATTGTGGTGAAGCGAAAATTCTTGCAAATAATTTGTGTTTATCTGTATATGTAACAAAGAATACTAAATTGCTGTGTGTGTGTGCGTGTGTGTGGTCACAGACTAGTTTTAATCTATGCTCACCTGCATAAGACCAGACCACCATGATGGCTCCTAGCTGACTCAGCACATTTCTGTTAATTACTGCCTCCATGTCGGTGTGATTCATTTCTGCAAACTCACTAAGTTGGCCATCTGACATCTGGCCCTTGGAGTCTTAACATTAACCACTCAAGTCATTCACAGACATCATTTTTATTTAGTGACAAAAATGCGACCACATCGTCTTAACAACCCACACATGACTTTGGTTCCAGCCTTTCACCAAATCCAGCACCAGTTGTTTAGTCTTTACAATATAACATTGTTTCACAAAATGACACTGACAAAACATTAAAAATGAATATCACATGATATAACATCATACTATAATATAATTGTAACATTAAATTATTATCATTACACCATATCAGTTTAATCCACAGGAGACCTGTGTAGTCTCTCTGTTGAATTCTTTACGACCTCCTGATGAATGTTCTCTGTGCATTGTGACCCTAAGGGGAACAAAATGGTGGGAGAAGTTAGCTGGATCCAAGCAGCTATATATATAAAACAGCATAACATAAATGTTGCAGTTTTCCACTCCAATGTCACCCACATGCATGTGTGCACATGAATATCCTCAACCCACGAAGACAAAAAATATCCAAGCCTTTGTCGAGAGTCTGCAAACACAGCAGATAGTGCCTCTAAATTTCTGCTCATTATGAGAAAAGAAGAGAAAAACGAGGCCATTTCTCGTTATCAGACAATCTCAATCGTGCAACACTCGTCCCTTCTGCTTGCCACTCCCGTAGTGAGAGTGGCCGTGTTTGACAGGCCTGTAAACAATAAATCCTGTTTACATAACTGACAGTAACAAACAAACAAGGGAAAGTGATAACCTGATACGCCCAAACCTGACAAGCTTCGCTAGAAAATTCCAGCAGACGGGCTTGACTAGAAAGAAACCCAAACAAACAATCAGTATGACATGTTAAGTCCACATCCCCCACTAATGAATCACACATTTCTACTGAGGGAAGATGAACATGCAGCACATGTGTGGAGAACATGGAAGAACGTGGAAGAACATGAAAGAACATGAAAGAACATGGAAGACACCCAGAGGAGCTGCTGTAATGGAATCACAAGATTCAAGAGGTCAGCTGTCTGAATTCATATCCAGTGAGACAGAATCAGTGGAAAACGGCACCTTAAACTACACCATTACATGATATAGCATGAGTTTGGAATCAGAATGGAGAACCTAAACAGCTATGACAACTTAAAACTTATGTTTCAAAAGGAAGCTGACTATGGGCTAAGGAACCAGGGACATTCCTATTTCTACTGTCAATATCAATAAAATGAGAAATGTTTTAGCTTCAAAAGTCACGGCCAAAGCGGACTTTGGGACTGGAGACAGATCACCGAAACCAGGGACTGTCCCCGGAAATAGGGGTCGTCTAACACTCTCTACTATTGACTGCAATTACAGTATGTGTCACTTTTCCGCTCCTACGAGCATTCTCCCATTCACACACACATCCATACACCGGTGGTGGAGTCTGCCATGAAGGACAATAACTTAAGTATAGGAATAGGAAAAGGACAGAACTATGAGGACTGAGATCTGAACAGGGAGAGGAACCATGAAAGGTAGAGTCTGGATAAGAGAGAGACTTGGACAGCAATGACAACCAAGGTCAGACTCAGAGAAAGGACCGGGAGAACTATGAGAACTTTGCATTGGTACCCACTGAGCTCCATGGTTTCTTTGTGTGAGAGGAGGGTTGATCTGCCTGCGTTAGCCGGGCTGCCCCCGGGGCAAGGGAGTCAGGGGGACGGGCGTCCGGCGTCCCATGACCGGGGCCTCCGCCGCACGTCCCCCCGGCCCTCTGAGAGCTCCTTTTGTCCGTGGGCTGGCAGGCCTGCAGGCTGGCTCCGTGTCATGAGACACCCCCATGCTCCGAGGAGGCTGCAGCAAAGCTGCCACAATGTGATTTGTGTTTGTGAACATCTGCACTCTTAAGTGTGTCTGTGAGTCTGCGTGTACGAGGGGGGGAAGAGTGGCCCTCACACCGCCTGTGTGTGTGTGTGTGTGTGTCTGTGCATGTGTACATTTTCTGTAAGCTCTTAAGTGTGTGTTTTGGCATGCTTGCTTGTGAATGAATGGTCAAACAGGCTCACAGGTCATCCCGAGTGCTTAAAGTACATGTGTGTGCATTCCTTGGTCCTGGGAGTGGTCTCTGTGTGTATGTGTGTGTGTGTGTGTGTGTGTGTGTGTGGGTAGATGTGGCTGGCCCTGGCTCCATCTCTCTGATTGTGCATGAGATTGCTTTAGCATGTGTTTTTGTCATGGCCTGCCTGCACGGCTGCCGTGAGTGGGTGCAGCGAGGGCACGGGTCACAGATTTCTAGCGCTCCGGAACTTTTCACTCACCTCACAGGAATTATCAATTGGCGCCCACGCTAGAGTCTCCCCCATCTCGCCACGGACCCTCACCCCCCCACCCCCACATGAGGAATATGCGCTTTGTTGCAAATGAAAAAAAAAAAAGAGAGAAATACTCGTTTGCGCTCACGTTAGGGGTGGATGGCGAAAGAGAGAGCTGTTTATTTATACTTCAGCCCAACAGAAAAGTTTTCTGTTGGAGAGATTTAATGGAGGAGAAGAGAGGGAGAGAGAGAGAGGTGGAGAGGTAAAGGGGGGCAGAAAGAAAGAAAGAAAGAAAGAAAGAAAGACGGCAGGAGAAAAGGCTTGGACGGCAGCCAGGTACAGCCAGGCTGTATTCACTTAACTTAGATCCCGGCACATCATGAATCGTCTGGTGTCCTCCTCTGCATATAAGTGAGTGTGATGAAGGCCCGCGGAGCTGAGGCCAAACAGCGGCAGCCCGGGGGAGAGACAGAGACGGAGAGAGAGAGAGAGAGCGAGGAATGTCCAGCCATCATATTTGCAGCCTCCGCTGGTCACAGTGAGGCAATTACGTCCAGCCACAAGTCAAGGCCGGAGCGGCTAGGCTAGGCTAGGCTAGGCTGTCTGTGTGCTGGCCTGAAGTGAAGCGATGAGGACCTGAATGCCTTACGCCTCGCATAAAAGCCCTGCGGTTTCTGGGGTTAAGAGGCGATCGTTGCACAGTGCGGCGGGCCGACCTTTGATGCGAGCCGACTTTACGGCCGAACGTTAGCGCCGCTAGTGTTTATGCTCTACAGAGGGCCCTAGCATATAGCATAGCACTGCTTCAGGCTCACAGCTGTTAACACTGCTAAGATTGCTGGGTGTTAATGCATGGAACTCAGTAGGTAGTGAGCTGATGCAGGGAGAGTTTTGGCCTGGGGCTAGTGGGTGTAAACAGTCTGTGCAGGAATGACTTGCAGCAGCTCACACCTATGATGGCTAAACCCACGTGGTTGTGAAGATTACATACTGTATGGTGTTATCGGTGGAGAAAGCTTTGGCAATTGCCATGTGGGTTTCTCCATAGATTATTTAAGTTACCCTGCAGGCAGATGGAGAGTTACTCCGGTGGTGTCGTATTTTACAACATGGGAACTTTATGTTCTATTGGAGTGAAAGATTAATGTCCATAATTCTAGTTGGTGCAGCCAACTGAGGAGTTTAATGATTGGCTGTTGCCTCTATCAGCCAGGACTTGCTCTGTGGGCTATGATGCAACACCCTGCAGGCAGGGAGAAACCTTGTACTACTCCATGCCAAAAAGAAAGAAAGACAGCAGGAACACAGAACCTCGATACAATTTGTATAATTTTGAATTTAATTAAAAAAGAATCAGCGCAGTAAAAATAATTATTTAATTCACGACTAACGATTATTCTAAAAGTGATTTAGAAATATTATGACAATCGACAATGAAAAATATCATCTGTGAAAAAAAAACTGAATACTATTGGCCAATTAGATCCTTTCCCAGACTTTCTGATTGCTAACTCCTTTCCTTTGTTTGGGAAAGGGAACTCTTCCTCCATTTTTATTACGCTGCTGAAAAATGGGTCCAATTTTCTCTCTCCATTTAGGATATTTCTGTGCTGTGGCCTACTGACCTGTAAAAATAACTGTCAAACTCCAAGGCATCTTACATGCTGTAGGCACACATAACTCATACTTAAGTCTTGGACACTCCAAAACAAAAATACAACAAAAATAGTTTTGTTCCCTTTTTAGTTAAATGCAAAAACTAAAAGCCTGTGAAGGGATTGTCAAGGAGTTCTCTATCTAGATAGTTTAAGTGATAACAACATTAATTATATTAATTACTCGTGTTTATTATCTATATTTTGCGCATTAGGTGAGGGCAGTATAAACATTCCCATCACCCCTCACTCCACTCATGAAACTGCAGCTTATCACGGCACTGTAAAACGATGTGCAGGTTTAAGTGTCGTCTGACACTGGGTACTTGGAGCGATGGCCTCTTCAGGCAATAGAACTCCTTTAGCCCCGGGCCTCTTGATAGACTGAATAATTGCACCAGAGGGACTTGCTTTACCAGCCATTTTGTGCTATTCCAGTGGCGACACTCCAACGCTCCGATTGGTCGAGCGGAACCGCCCGACAAATGAATGATGGAGAGACTGTCTCTCCTCAAGCTGTTCCCCCTCCTCCAGGCCAGCGCAGTGAAAAGAATGGAGGACAGAGCAGGGGAGTCTTCCAACTGGAGAGGCTGAATGCACTTGCACAGGAAATATGACCGGTGTGTAGAAGAGAATGGATCGAACAGATGGCAGGTTCTTTGGGCACACTTGTGTCTGTGATGTCATATGAGTAGTACATTCCTTCATAAAATCCAGAAGGCCTACACTCTCTTGCAGGAGTGGTGCAGAATTACAATCATTGCATTGTGGAGGGGAAATGTTGTGGATGCATGGGATTGGTTAGAGCAAAAACCCCTTTAAAAAGTTAAAAGGTCTCCCTCGCATTTTCCTCAGCATATGTCAAAAAACATGTTCTAACCACACTGTCACTTGTGCAACAGATGCGGTCTTCTAAAGCAACATTCAATAATGTAATATTACCAGTCAGGACAAGGACATCATGACCACGCGCGTCAGGGAAAATTGAATCTGTTGTATCAGCCATAAAACCATATTAGACCCGGACACAAAACATTGTCAGCATGTCGTAGTAACTCTGCTCGGGGAGCCAGCTGAGCTATTATATGTCAGGCATTATGGCAGATTTATGTTCCACTCAGACAGTGCTTGCACAGCTTCACATGCATACAATGCCATGCCTATATGAAATGCTTCTACCTTATAGCTGACACATTGTATATATCTATACAATCCCACATCCAAGCAACAATACCCCCCACACACAACCACAACCACACACAAATACACAACATTTGTAATACAGGCACCCCAGTGCGAGGTGCCGGTCCACTGAGAGACAGAGAGGGAGAGAGAGAAAGAGAGGGAGGGACAGAGAAAGAGAGAGAGAGAGAGAGTTCAGTGTGTCTAAAATGGCTGCCAGAGGGAGGCTGCTGAGGGTTGGGTTGTGCGCCGAGCACCTAGAGGTAAACGCAGACAGACACGTTTGTCCGGGCCACTCCGCTCGGCTCGGCTCGGCTCTGCTCTGGCCACGAGTTGCGTTCCGTTCCGGGGGGGTTGCATGACAGATGCTGAGAATGCCGCGGTCTAATTTAAGCCTTCCAGCGGCTCCAAAACATCCCGTGTTGCCTTGCAGAGGGCCCAGGATGTGTTAAGATATGACGGAACTCGCCACCAGCATGTGATGCTCCAACAACCAGGAGCTGCACCTCCGCCAACAACTCAATACACAAAGATCTGGACTGACACATGGACACACACACACACACACACACACACACACACACACACACACACAAACATTCGTTCAGATGTTTGTCCAGAAGTATAAATCCACTGGCATAAATAAATACGTTAGCACTCTCTCTCTAAAAATAATACAGGCTCACATTTAGTAGGTAAAAAAGTAGAAACACACACTCTCTCTCTCACACACACACACAGAAACACACACATGCACACAAAAGCGCACAAACAAACTGACACACACAAAATAATTCCACACTCCGTGAATGAAACAGTGTGAGATGGGACTTTAATGCTAGATTGCTGTTTTAGGGAAGAGGAATGCAGCTCTCTTCTCAAAACCAGGCAGGGCACAGAAAAAGGTTTCCTCTACGGCGCACATCGTTAAAAAACGAGCAGCCTCTGAGTTTACGTGAAGCGAATGCTCACAGTTTCTGCAACTAGACAACATTCCTGTAATTTGAACTCGGGCGGTTTTCCTATCTTTCACCTATGCGCTCGGGCCATTCTCTAATTCATCTGTTGTGCTTAAGGACTCCATTTCCTACTTTAGCCTCTACCACCCTGAGTGTGCATTGCAAGGGCCTTGAGTACATAATTATATAAACACTCATGCGTTTCCCACATCTCTCATAAAGTGTCTAATCAGACCGCAGTCTCTCTCCACATTTAGGAGCGACAGAAAGTGATCTAGGGGAGAAAGGGTGGTGGTGACGGAGGGGGGGATGGGAGAGGGAGAGAGAGAGAGAGTGCACCAGAGACTTAAGAAAGATCTCAGGGGGCTCTCTGATAACTTCATCACTTTCATAAAAGCACTTTGAGGTTGGAGGGATGTTTTTGTCATGTGATAATTAGTTGCTCCACCGCACATGCATCCTAACTGTACAAGTGACACCCGGTTTCTCTCTGGAAGATGGCTTGGATTACAAACATGAGGCATTGCTCTATAAAAAAAAAAAAAAAATTGGAATGTCTTTTTGCTTGGTCTGCTGCATGCTGTGTAATGTTTTCCATACAAGCATTTTACAGCCCCCATCTTTGGTGTAAGCTGCGAATCTGTCTTTCTTTCTTGATATCTCGCTCCATATATCTCTAGGCTTGTAAAACGACACAAATCTTCTTAACTCGGGAACACTATCGGTTTAAATGACAGGCTTCATGCATGTTGATATGGCCCAGGAAGTTCACCTACAGGGCAAGTGTGATTTCCACAGGGGACTAAAGGCACATGTGCTGCATCTGACTACTAGTCTCACTTCTTTCTTTTTTTCTCATCTGACAAAAGGCTTGATTATCGCCTGACGATGGTTCGGGCTTCACAATAGGCTGCCGCCACATTTAAGCTGTTCACAACAGTGCACAGTACTGCCTTAAGATGGGGGTGGGGGGGGGGGCGATATCAGGGGTTGATACAGATCCTCACTCTCACAGCACAAATGGTTGGCTGAAGTATCCCCCAACAGTGTGTTCAGCTGACCCAGGCTGAGGCAACTTGGATAAGCCTTTAGCTCTGGCAGTTAGATGATACGGGCCTTCGCCAGGGTAAATTAGATGTTCTGTGCGTGTGTGTGTGTGTGTGAGAGAGAGAGAGAGCATGCTCCTGTGTGTGTTGTATCCACTCTATGAACTAGTCAGCCCTACAGAGAAAGGAACAAAGGGCCACAATAGTAGAAGTCAATCCAAATCCTCCTCAGAGCCACTGGAAGAAAAAAAAACAAAAAAAAATTACAGAGCATCATATAAATAGATTTGGACTTTTGGTTTTATTTATGCGCTGAACATACTTGACAAGGTTTAGGCCATATCAGCCATGTTGATTTTGGAGGGCTCACACAGGCCGCCTCTTGGATGCAGACCCACTGGCTGGAGCGCCTCGAGCGGAGCCACTGGTCACCTGAGGCTCCTGAGCTGCAGTTACTAATGGCCAGTAATCAATCAGTAATTAATACATCTCTTAACCTACTGCTCAGCACTGTGGTATGTGGATTTTAGAAGGAAATTCCTAAAACTACCAAGTAATGAAAAAGACATGCTGTTCTTAATGCTATTAGGCTAGTTTCAGTAAGTAATGTAAAAAACTGATTTTCATTTTGATTATTAAATCTTACATATGCAAAAGGCATCTTCCCTGCCCCCCCCCTTCAGAAGACTGTCAAACAGCCAGACGTATTTAATAGCTGAAGGTCCGCAACCTTGTGCTAGCTTCGGCTTTCCCTAGCAGACATGGCCACTCCTGTCCCAATCTGATAATGAAGCCTCATATCTACAGTAAGGCATTTCGCTTGTGCACATGACATTCCAGGGAGCGCAGAAACACAGCTTGAGTCATCTTTTGAAATGTAAAGGGTCACAATTTGCTAGCACACGCTAGCGATCCCAAGCCACTGAAAAACACATTTAAATCTTTCAGTACTTTTAAGTGCCACCGCGAGTAGTGGTTGTCTTACTGTACGCCAGTGGATGCTTTTGTAATGAGTCAAGGTCTCAAATACACTGGGACAGTCACAACCTGACAAATATTTCTGGCGTATATATAACGACACGCTAATTAAATGCAGTCTGGATGCTAGTTTTAGCATAAGCGAGCGGAGTTGTTGCTGGCCAGAACAGACATGACAAAACGAGTCTGGAGAAGACTAAAGGTGGAGGGGGAGAGGAAAGTGAAACGCCTCCACTAGGAACAGGATCACACTGGGGTCATATTTGATTTCCTCCAGTGGACACCACATTTATAGGACATGCCACCTGAGACCTTAGAAAAATAATAAGAGATGTGTTCTGGGATGTAACACTAAACAATATAGGCGCACGGCAGACTAACTCCAGCTGACGGGCTCTTCCAAAATTGCTCATTTATTTCTCAACAATAAACGCGAAATACAGAAGCTGTCATAAGACACTCAACAAGAGGCAATACAGGACTTTTTTTTGGCTGAAGAGAACAGTCATGGACGCTGTCGTTAGTCAGGAGATGACCCGAGGGGCCTGTGGCCGTAGCCTCAGCCTGACGCCAGGGCCTGGGAGTTGTATCAAGTGTTTTCTTAGCCTCTCTCCCACCTCCGCTTCCCCCCAACTTCTTCATATGGCTTTCCATTGTGCAACAGCACACAACATTTGTATTGTTTACAGTGGCAATACATGGATAGGTTTGGCCTATTGGCTAGAGGAGGGCTAAATTGTTGCCTGCTGTTAAAACACTCTTGTCAGCTCAGTGCTGTGGGCCCATGATGCCCAGGGGAGCTGGTCTGCCTCAACTCTTCACATAATTGGCCCAATTTCTGAAACTAAGGACTCAAAGCAAGCAAGTCAAGCAAATATTAATAATGTAATCTATGCAGGGATTGTTTAAATTCTCGAATTCATTTATTCATCAAATAAATTCCCCATAACAGTTTTGGAACGTAAACGGTACTACTCTGACGAGCCATTACACTGCCTTATATGCTAAAGTAGCACTCTAGTGTTTTCTGAAACTACAGTCTCTGGAGGTATAACAGCAAAAGGTTGGCGTTTTCAAACGTGAGCCCAGATCAGGTTGGGGCAGTTTGCCAGTTTCTTCTGGGGTCTAATCTGTAAAGGGGACCTCCTGCTCTTGTTTGTCCCGGCTTTTGTGCGCCTGCTGTTTGCTCAACTGCTCCTGACTCCAGAGCGCTGTGTCTATGCCGCCGCCGCCGCGTCTTTGTCTACCCACGCCCTGGCAGTCGATGGCATCCAGAAAACCAGCAAAAGCACGGCGGGGAGAGAGGGGAGCCCAGGCTCGCCCACTGGGTGTGCCCAGATCTCACGGTGAGTCATCACCCACCTACCCCACCCAACCCCTGCCAACCCCTCCCCCCTCCGTCCCGCATTGTCGGGCGGAGGTGCTCTCTCACGCTTTGATCTCACTACTTGTCTGTTCATCTAGAAATCGGCTTTCGTGTCACAGGGCCCTGGAGGCGTGCACTACTCGACTCATGGACTTCAGGGCCGTGTCGAATGCTCAAAGGGCTGGAACTGAACTGAACAGCCCTCAAACGAGGCAAGACAAGAGAAACTGAAATACCTTATTGTGCCACACTACACACGCTCACCCTCCTGCATTGTACACAGTGTCAACTAATGTTGGACTATAAAGACTGTGAAGTTAAGTGTGTCCTGGTTCTTTCTTTACCTCTGAGCAACTTGTGTCCCTCCACTGCGAAGCTCTGCTGGAACAGTTTTAACATGATGCATGGAATAACCCACTTTAAGCAGCTATGCTCACTAACCTATAAACTGTCCATAGTTGAAAAGGAAATGTCTAAGTGCTTGCAAATAAATTAATTAATAAATACCTGTCAAGACAAATTGTTTCATTCTTTGTAACTCATTGTTTTCTCCAAATGGTAAATAATAAACATGTTGTCCTTATCTAAAGCTCCTCGAGGAGAGGAGACTCATTTGTAATAGCCAATGCATGGAGTCTACCTTGACAGACCTCATTTCATTCATTGTTCACACAAAGCGCTTGTGTGTGTGTGTGGACATGGTCCACTGTCCCAATGGAAACTCTGACCAGCGCTTGTGCTCTAGAGGTGCCTATTCATTCACACTCATGACCAATAATATGATGGCTCTCCTTCCTCTCTTCAGTCCAGGGCGGTCGCGCGCACACACACACACACACACACACACACACACACACACACACACACACCGCTTATTTGTTCCCTGCATACTGCTCTTCAGACACCGTCATTGGGAAATTCTCACAGACAGACAGAAATGCACGCCCGCGCGCGCACGCACACACACACACACACACACACACACTAACACACACACACACACACACACACACAGGCCCACAATGCAGCATGTACGGAAAAGGGAGTTGTTTGACACACTGTCCAACTCTAGTAAACACACCAATTGGACAGGGGAAACAGAGACAGAGTTGGAGAGCAAGAAAGAGAGAGAGAAAGAAAGTGAGTGAGAGCGAGAGAGAGAGAGAGAGAGAGAAGGAGAGTAAGTGAGAGAGAGCAGGGAAGCGCTGTGGTCCTGTGATAGCCATATGAGATTCCACACGAGGTGATGAGTCATTCCCTCCCTCCCTTGCTCTTTCTCTCTCTCTCTCTCTGTCCCTCCCTCCCTCCTCTCTCTCTGTCTCTCAGTGCAGTGTATGGGCCTGAGTCATGGGCTCCTCTCTCTCTCTCTCTCTTTCTCTTCAGACCCTGTGGTCCACATCGGATCTGTAGTTGAGTGTCCCAGAGGAAGAGACATATAAGAATGGCCTCAAATGACTCATCACAAGGAGACGGATGCAGGAACATGCATGTCCTCTCTTTCTCTTTCTCTCTCTCTCTCCCCCTTACTCTTATCAGTCTATGCCTCTCTATCTCTCACTCTCCCACACATACACACACACACACACAAACACACACAGTGGTTCCAGCGGTATTCCCCCTCTCCTACCCCTCCTCTCCCACCCACCCTTTCGGTGTTATGGCAAGAGAATGCAGGAGCCAAAGCCGTTGTGTCAGCACGTTATGCGAACAAAGAGAATAATTTGACAAAGGGAATTATGACATCCTGTCAGGCTCAGGGACTTCTCTGCTCGCGAACAGGCGACTGAGAGGCTTTTATATGCATAAGATATACTGCCTCCCTTGCAACAGGAGCTTCTCACCGTCAAATATGGCACGGTCTCTGGATATTTATAGAAACACGGCAGAAAACATATTCCCTGTTGGCTTTCATTTTAGCATCTGTATTGGCAGCGTATTTACTTTAACTCAAGAGCCTATTAGAACTGTAACTCCTTACAGACCTGTCACACGGTGAAAAATATATGTCTCCGACGTGACATTAGGGTAATGTAATGTAGGTTACTTTTCTTAGACCAGCAGAAGGCAAACCCTCAATTACCAGCTCGACAAAGGAACCCAGAAAAAGGTCTGGAAGCAGCACACAGAACGTGTAATGCGTGTGTGTGTGTGTGTGTGAAGTTTATAGATCACGAGATGACAAGGGTGTCATGGAAGACGAGCGGCCTGTCGGACCATGTGAGAGGAGATGAGATGACAATTGCAAGAGCAATAAGGATTTTTAGGGGCATTATGACTGGGTCAGTGAAACACAGCTGCCCCTAAAAGTCCCTCACTTTTCTTGCTGCCTTATTTACATGGTCCTCCTCAACAGACCTCCCCTCGCCAATCTCCTGATTTTACTTTCGCCATCTCTACCCTGAATACTCTTTTTGTTCAGGCCCGTAATAAGGGCAATCATGGCTGCACTATCATCTATTAGTTTACAAGCTGAGGAATGTTGCAAACTGGCATGGAGACTTTATACCGCTTTTTCTGTTTGCTTCGCTAGACACAGGAATGTAAGAAACGCTCTTCTGTGATACGTTAATTAACAGATGTACAACATTCTGAAGTGAAGTGGCTTTCATAACTCTCTTCTAACATGTTAGACAAAAACATTCTGGGGGTGAAATAAAGCGGCACATTCATTCTTCGCCCCGTCCTCCCACAATCGAGCACTTGGAACTGGGTCGTGTTTTCACGCTGATCAAGTGTGTGTGTGCCAGGGTTTATACAATAAACTGTGTATTTATAACAGGGGCTTCTACCGAGGCCTGCACAGACATTTTATCACAGGGTGAGTGAGTTCAGCAGCTCTGAATCTTCTGGAAGGAGGGTCTCACAACGCCTGCAGTTTGTGCAGAGAGGGAGAAAAAATAAACATGCATGGGGTCAATTGAATAAGTTGAATTCCTGCCGTGGCAGGCATCATTTCCAAAATGACTTAGTTCTAATGTGATTTGTTCTTTGGCTACAGCACTCGCAGCACTGGCAATGGCTGCTGCCAGGCCAGACCTGGGAGCCACTCCGAGACTATAGCAGTGAGAGACACATTTTCCCTGAATGGCGCTTTGATCAGGGGAATCACTCATTGAAATGAGGTACGGGGACTAAGACGCCCGACCTAAAATGGATCTCTGGTGGGCCCCGAGTAATTGACAGGCTGAGACTGATTGGAGTTGAGATGACACCCAGCTCCACAGAGCTGCTCTTGGCTGCCGGCGCCGTTGTGCTGTTTAATATCACAAACTTAATCAGCCCGCTTGGTGGTTATCCCAAAATTCCAGCGCATTCCCTCCCAATGCTACTCCCAGCAGACTGGCCTTGTAGCGTGGGGCTGCTCGTCCACTCAGCCCCCACACCCCCTCTCCTACCAAGCCATGTGCGTGCTTAGCCCACTCTGTACGACCCTAAGGTTTCACTGGAAATTACCACTGTTGAATGTTCAATTCGCTAGGTGAAACATACTGACCTGTTTTAAATTCAATAAAATAAAAACTGCATCTACCAAAACATTATTTACTTTGTTAAATTATGAGTATGTGAAAACAACAGTAATAAGCTGATAATTTAGCCAACAATTTGCCTACTGGATTACAATGTAGTAAAGGAATAACATGGTGATATAGAATAGGACTAAAATCTGTTGTTCAGAGACTGAAAAAGTTTAGCCACAAGTCAAAACAAGCAACCTAACTCTCCAAGGTCTCCTAAAAAAGCTCCACAAATACCATCCATTGCCCAACAACATCCACCAAATGTCTTGTTTCATTTCTTTTTCGATAATGTGGATTTCCAATATTGG
>JAVQKI010152566.1:0-13893 GCA_036025975.1 Nematalosa erebi
GAGGCATAGAGAAGTTTGTAAGTGTACAGGTAGTTTATTAAAAAGACAGTGCCTTAACTTCTCCACTAGACAGACCTGATTGCTAGGATACAGATACACTGGGTCTCTATCCAAATTATTTTTTACGTCTGCTTGAATTGGGCTACAACATTGAAAGAAACTAAAGAAATAGCCAACAAGCCTTGCCTTTCCAAAACTCCCTGATACTGAATGACCAAAGTCCCTGACTTTCCATGTCTGGAACACAAATTCCATGACCAGTGGGACCCTGTTACTTTGATACTTTGGCATCTTCCCTTACCTGAGGGAATTGAACTTGCTGAGCCCTGAGAGAACACAAATCGTTTCAAGTACATCCACCTAAGGTGGAAGTTACCACTTCATAAAATGTCTGACGCAACAAGTAAGTAAATTTGTCAAATTGAAACATGCATTTGCAAGTTTTGCGTGTGCCTGTATGGGTTTGTTCAGCTCACCGTCCAGGTTGTTTGCAGTGTTGAGCGTGTGCAGGGTCTGCTCACACCACTGCATAAAGCCATCTTGACTCTTATTGGCTGCCTGGAACAGTTTTAGCAGCTTTTCCTCTTCCTCCACTTTCTTATTGGCTTTTCCACTCACTGAGTTACTGCATCCCACAAAGACACACAAGTTAAAAGTCATTAGTGCAACTGACAACCTACTTCACAGCACTTTTGAGAGATACAAGAACCTCTCAATTGTGAGAGACACAAACAATACAAACATACAGATACATACAAAAAGGAAGATAAAAGCATGTCACAGCGCTTATGTCTTTAACACAGGAAATTCTAGACAGACAGACAGACAGACACACACACACACACTCTCACACTTGTGCGAGACGTGACACATGTCAAGAGAGGAGCAGCAAATACAGGCTTGTGGTGGTACCTGAGGTTAGCGTTTCCCTTGTTTTTCTGAGCGTTGCCCTTGCGTGGGGGCGGCTGAGAGGCTTCCTTGATGGCCTCATCCCAGAAGCCCACATTGGAGTTATGAGTGTCACCCCAGATGCTGCTGGTGTCCGAGCCCCAGGTGGAGCCTCCACCGCTCACAGTGCCCCATACCGAGCTGCTCAACGTGTTCTGTGAAAGGGTATTATCTCTACCTTAGATGACTTGTGGTAAGCCCAAAATGCTTAAACTCTTATGAGGAAACCCCGTCTGAAGTTGAATTAAGTACATTAAATGTCAATGTAATGCTCCGCCACATTAAGAGAGGAACCGCAGTTACAATTGATGTGTTGGTTTGCGAGCAACTCTTTACCTTTAAACTACGGTGCATACCAGTGGCCTTTCACATTAAAAACACATATTTTACTTCTGCATTAAAAATGTAGTTTTAAATATAATTATACTATAGGCACAAAGGCAAATTTAGCTTTTCCACTACTTCTACCACTTTTCCTTACTACTTAAAACATAAAGGCATGCAGCTGAATTAGTTCAGTATTCAATGGAACCCTTCAAGAGTTTGATATCTCATGGTGATCACCTTTATAAACCAGGTTGTGCGGGAAAACAAAAGGAATATTTGACCAAGGAATATTTGTTCCAGGAATATGTTCAAAGAGTCCTGAAGGACTTGTTGGCCGTCTTGTTAGTTCACTACTGTTAATCAAGTATTCAGTATTTCAGATGACCATTTCATTTAAGTGTTCTGGTCAATTTAGATTTTTTTATATTTTAACTCAGTTATATCAAGACATTTTAAATCTTTTCTTGACCGGGTGTGTGAGAATGATGGGTACTGAGTGAGTTAAAGATGGAAAGTTTGGTTTAGGATTGTAGTTCAGGTCGCACCTGGGTTCCCTTAGGGCCCTGAGCCCCTTCATGACAAGGAATTCTAAATTCCCAAACATACAAAAATTGCAGTCAGTGAGGTTGATAGAAATAATGCTTATGCTTTTGTTTACCTTTACATCTCTTCGCATAGATTCTTGACGAACATAACTATCATTATATGATCCAAAGAACAAGCAAAATATGGCTGGAGGGGGTTTAAGGCCTCTGCACACCTGCTTAGACATTATTGTGGAGCACTTTCAAATTCGTAATTTTTTTGGAAAACAATGGAACCGAATGCCAGAAGCGTACTGTTCTTCCATGCTTTGGTGCAAACAGACCCAATTTGTCATGTAAACCATAAATTCCACAAAGAACCACAACACCCCCCGCTCCCCGCTCCCCGCCCGGTGCAAAAAAACAGATGAACAGCACAACATCTGGGTTGCGGAGCTGGGCTTACGGTTCGGTTTTGTTGGACAGGCGGCGGCGGCGGGAGCTGCTGCAGCTGCTGCTGCGTCGGCGGCGGCTGCTGTTGCGGTTTCTGCTCCTTCCTCTGTTTCATTTGCTGCGCCTCCTCCCGCTGGATCTCTAGAAGGGACTTGGTGGCGGCCGGCTGCTTGGCCATGTTGCCCCAGCCCGAGAGCTTAGCCTGGGCTTGCTGTGGCTGTTGCAGTTGCTGAGCCTTCAGCAGCTCCTGCTGCTGCCGCCGTTGCTGTGGGGAACAGTGGGCCGTCAGAATATGAGATCAAGAAGGCCAACAAGCCCCCATTTCTCATGTTCTTATGTAGGAATATGATGACTAGTAAAGCCAGGTGGTGGAACACAAGCGCACACATACACAGACAGGAAAAATGTCCCTTACAATGCTGTGCATAAGCCCTGCTAGTGACTTAATGCCTCTTTTGTTCATGGAAACTTAACTGCCCACTAGCCTGTAGTTTGCGTCAGTGGAAGAGGAGCAACCACACACACACACACACACACACACACACACACACACACACACACAACAGACACAAATTCTGACTCTTCTGACCTCCTGCCTTGCTTGCCGTTCTTTTTCCTCCTCCAGTTTTTGAATCTCAGCGAGTGACAGTGCATTCTGGGACTGGTTTGCCAGGGAGCTCGACTGCTGACCCCACTTTGACGAGGAGGGGAGCTGTGAGAGATTGCAGAAAGTGCATCAAAAAGTCAGCCTTGACATACACACAAACAAGTCTTTTCCTGTTCTACTTTCAATTTCCTGTTCAGACCCATTTGTCTTTTGGCGGTGAGAATGTGCTGTGGCGAGCAGGTGCACTGATTGCATGGTAAGCAATGACTGTGGAAACAAGCGTTTCAGTCCCCTGACCTCAAAAAGGCTACCAACTCTCACCACCACAAGAATCTGTGCCCTCTGCAGTGAGCCACTTGTGTGCCCCTGCCAGGCCATTCGCGTGAGTGTCTGCGCGCTACCTTCATGTGGGCGAGCTGCTGCTGTTGTTGCTGCTGCTGTAGACGCCTGAGGGCCTCTTGTTGCTGCTGCCGTTGCCTCTGGGCCTCCTGTTGTCTCTGGAGCTCCTGCTCGCGTCGCCGCTGCTCCTCCTCCTGCTGCTGCTGCTGCCGTGCAAGTGCTGCCGCAGCCGCCGCTGCAGCCGCCTCCTCCTCGCGCCGCTTCTCCTCCTCGCGCTTCCGCAGGGCTTCCAGCTCCTCCTGTTTCCGCCTCTCCTCTTCCTGATATTATGGCAGAAGAAATGCTCTACTCAGTACCAGGCTACATGGATGGGGGCCTTAAGTCTTATGGCTAACATTATATCATTACAGTTGGTGCTTTACTTCAGCCTTAAGATGCGATCATCAAACAACAGTGTGATCAAGGCACAAAGTCAAGAAACTGCAACAGAAAAGACAATGAAAAATACAGACTTTCGCCATTAAACAAACTGTATCACCTTGTTAGGGGGTACTTAAACACCCTACCTGTTTGCGAAGAAACTCTTCCCTTTTCCTCCTCTCCTCCTCCTCCTCTTCTCTCCTCCTCTCCTCCAACCTCCGGAGCGCCTCCTCCTGGGCTAACCTCTCCTTCTCCTCCTCCTTCTGCCGGCGCTGGGCCTCCTCCTGCTCACGCTGCCTCCTCAGAGCCTCCTCCTGTGGAATGGGTATGGGGGTCAACACTCTTCTCTTCTTTCACCTCACAGGACAGGTTTCAGAATCTCACAGTCCCCATAACTACATTAATCTAAGGGCGGCTTCATGCCCATTTTATTTTGGAGTACAGGGCAAAAATCAATAGAAATTTTGAAACCATCTCTGGATCTATGTTAATGTTGACATAGGCTTGGACTAAAAATGGTAGTGATATGCATAATGATTGATCAGCAGCATCAGTAAATAAACTGCTTGCAATGCATTTTCATATAGTTACTGTAAATCTGTCAATCAAACTTGACAGCCCTTGACAAATTACTTAACATGCACGGATTGACTTAAAACATTCCCCCTTCCCATCTTATAAACCACATTATCAACATCAGATTCCTTGAGAATACAGGAAGAATGATGCAAAAGCTGTAACATTAGCAAAACAGCAGTTAACCCTAAGTGAATGGGAACAATTAAAAGAGAGATTTTCTTTTCTATAGTATTCAAATACAGTAAATTTTTCAGTTGCACAAATTTGGTGAAATGATTTCAGCAAATGAACAACACACTAACAGTTATATTCCAGTAAAATATGTTTCTGTAATTAAACCTTTGGAAATGCACCACACCATGTCATGCACCATCATGTACATGTAAGCATGAGACAGACAGACTGTAACTGAAGACTTTGTGACAATTGTGTCAACTACGCTCCGACTAATCAGGCAATTACTTAGATTTTCACAGATGTAGAGCACAACACTCTGGAATTAAATCGGACACCTAGATGGTCTTGGTCTGCTGGTTTTGTTCCTGAACAGTATGTGACTGCAGTGTTAATGCATAACTAAACAAACAAGGAGAGATTTAACTATTTAACGGCTCTAAACGAGCCAGATGTGGCCCGTTTCCTGACCTGTTTTCTGCGCGCCAGCTCCTCCTCCT
Source organism: Nematalosa erebi (assembly GCA_036025975.1). Lineage (NCBI taxonomy): Eukaryota > Metazoa > Chordata > Actinopteri > Clupeiformes > Clupeidae > Nematalosa > Nematalosa erebi. Next base: position 4,872 of record JAVQKI010152566.1, read on the forward strand.
CTAGACGTTTCCGTTGCTCTTCTTCCTGCCGTGCTCTTAGGGCCTCTTCCATCCTCTTCCTCTCCTCATCCTCTCGCTTGGCCCGCAGCTCTGCCTCGCGCCGCTCAAGCTCCAACTGCAGACACGCATACAAACTTTAGACATTAACTAAAAACCACAAAAGGTCAAAGGTCTTCATCTTTGATCTTGAAGGAGTTACGCACCTTCATGGCCTTAGCTTTCTCCAGCTGCTGGATCTGCTCTATGGTAGAACCTTGTGCCATTGACTCAATAGGCAAATCCCACACACTGCTGCCCTCCCATGCAGCTGAAACACACACACACACACACACACACACACACACACACGTTTCAGAACAACCGGCAAAAGGAGAAATATACCTTACAGTTAAACGGATGTATTAACTAAGTTGTGGTTGCCTGGAACAGCTTCTAACACCACAGACGAGATAAAGATATGCTCCGCAGGAGATGTCTGAGTCACAGTCATTCCCACTATGATAGACCTCGAGCAAATCAGTCTCACCAGTAGAGCAAAGGTAAAGCGAGGATGTGAGTTTGTGTGTATGAAACGTACTATTTTGTGGTGCAGGTTGCATGCTGGGGGTACAGGAAGCCTGAGAGGAGGGGTTCTGCATGTCCCACACTGAACCCGAGTCCGGTACTGACATGGAGCGTGTGACGGGAGGCAGCAGTGTTTCTGAGGACCTAGAGGAGGAGATAGAGTCACCTCAGAGCCAGAAAAAATTATGCTGAAACAAGCAGGCTAAGAGCTGATAGAGATCAGCTCTTCACCACGTCTAACTCAACAATCTGAACTTCTAACCTAATTATGCCATTACAGACACAGGACAAGCTTCATTTCCTTCACTTTGGTGCACATTCTTCTCATCAGTTGGTGTATTAGCTCAACAAGAGCCTGCATTAAAAGGCATGGGTATAGCTTAGCACTGAGATTCACTGTTGAGGGAACAGAGTATTACCTTCGTGACATAAGGGAAATAAAAATATTTCCCGACAGGACCCTGACGCAAATGTGGAGGGGTCTTGCTACGACCTGAAGGGATTTCCCTATAATAACCAGCGGACAATACATTATCCTGCTTATTTTACGGCTACTTGCCAAAACAATGACAGAAAACTTCACACAAATGTCTTTTGAATTTAATTGGTACTATTTCACGTCTTCACAGAGAAGCAAATATTTCGGAATGTAACTTGAAACATTCTTTAGAATGCAGCTGATCTTTCACTATAAACAAAGCTCTATTGTGGCAAGTCAATGATCTCTACTCGCAGATTGATAATCCAGAAGTGAATCTGAAGCAAAACACCGTTTCCATAGACAGAGTTCATTATACTTCTGCAGAGGTGATTATACAGAAATAACTGACCTCCAAACACTGGGAAGGCCCATTCAAAGTGAATGCAGCCTTCTCCAGCATTCTGGAGAGCCATATAATCAGAAATAATTGAGAATATGTTGCTGTTTTTCCTTCATATATTATATAGTGAGACACCCTCTGACCACAACTGGTCTTTGCAGTTGTCCAAGAGTAACCTGTATAATTTAAATCAGTGTTATTTTACTATTATGATTCTATTATGTTTCTGAATGTTTAAGCTGTATTTTTTCCAATTTAGCCAAGCATTTTTGTCAATAAGACGGTGTCTTTTTTGCCACCTACACATGGCTTTGGAAAAAAAGTGTCAGCTATAATCATCAGCATTTTCGCTGGCCATCTCACCTCATCTTTAGGGCCTGGTGGAGGATCAGGCTGATCTGCTGCTGCTGTGGCTGCGGCGGAGGAGGAGGAGCTGCTGAGGAGAGAGCTGCTGCTGCTACTTTCTGCTGGGCAAGGGCCTGTGCCTGCGCAAACTGCTGCCTGCAGCGCCCACACACACACACACACACACACCATAGCCAGATATTACACAATTATTCAATGATACATCATATCAGACCAAGCACTACTATTAATTGCTGGGGAAGTCAACGTTGCTTCATTTCTGTTACTGTTTAGTGCAGACCTAATAAAGTCAATGGGCTGTACATATCCTTGCGCTAGTAACATTTCAAATATATGAGGAGAAAAAAAAAATAAAATAATCATCCAAGGATACCAGATCTACCTGAGAAGGTACTGATACTGCAGCTGCTGCATCTGATAGAGATTGATTGCAGTTAGCTCCTGTTGTCTCTTTAATCGTTCCTGATCAACATCTCCCTATACACACACACACACACACACACACACAGACAGACAGACACAGACACACACACACAGAGGATGTGAGCAATCTGATGGCTTCAACAGACTATGTACACATAATATTGAGCACCCAAATGTTCTTCGAAGCTTGCATACCAGCAGTGGGGGTGGTGCTGGGCCGGGTGTAAACGGCACCCTTCCCCAGATCTTGATGATCTCCCCAAGCGGCTGGAAGAGCTCGTCACAGCCCCGCTTGACCAAAAGCGTCATGGTGAAGTAGCCTGCCTGAAACCATTCAGCCATCTCCTGGTTGCTGAAGGGACCTGAAGAAGAATGCGGAAGTTGGACTGGAGAGTTTGCATATAGGGAGTATGATCTCGGACAAGTAACTCTTGCTTGGCAAAAGCACGAAGGAGGGCTGTGCAATTAACTGAAATCAAACTTGAATTTCAATTATGACTTCCAACAAATTTGAAAACAACATAACCAGGATTGTGGTGACTACTCCAATTGGCCAGAAAGCTTGTTTTATTGTGCAAACGGTTTAGCATGTTTCCTCTTAGATATCTTTTAGTTTCATTTCTTGAAAACGGTTGGTGCTACCAAAGTCACCGAGTAATCAAAGTAAGCAATCATGATTATGATTTTTGCCATAACTGAGCAGCCCTTGCATGTAGTGGTGATCCTAAATCTCGGCCTATGTTTGCTTTTACTTCCCCATCATGTGCTTCTATCTGTACATACAGTTCAAATGTGGAGTTGCTTATTTGCTTTTGCCTCATGTTGCAAGGATCATTTTAAACTGCATAACAGAAGAAAGTTGAGCTAGCTCCTACAACTAGTAATAGTTGTAAAACTTATTAAAACTTATTAATTTTGTCAACCTGGTTTTGACAAATGTGCTGGTGGTTTCTCTGGTCCAAAATTACAACTGATCAGTGCATACTCTTTTTTTATTTAGAATCTTTTTTTTTTTTAATTTTCTAAAAAGCAAATGCAATTTTAAAAAATAACATGGGTGGCTTGAGGGAAAATATGTCTCACTCGCTCACAATTGTAAGTTATCACCATCAAGTCAGCACAAAAGACTGTGAAAAAAAACTGTTGCGTCAAGATGAAAAATGTGACATGCTAGCATCAACCTATCCCCTAGCATTTGCTAAGTTTCCTGCCCACTACCAGGTAATACGTGCTAAGTGGTTTAACAGGTCTGCTGGCTGCTGGGCCAGAGACAGTAGTTCAGTGCACGTGCATCTACTCTGCTCACCCTGAATCTCCCCCTGCGGGTCCTTGTAGAACCATTTAAAGGCCGCCTCGTGGCTGATGGGCAAGGCTGTGGGTTTGGGCCGCTCGGCACTCTTGGCCAGCTGCTCGTCGTCCACCACCCCGTCCTGGAGGTAAGCCACCATCTTCTCCGCTTCCTGAGGGGGAGAAAGGGTGCAAGTGTCATGCTCTCATCATCACAAATCTTCAATATTTAACCTCAAATCAACTACTATGCCTAAACCCTATATGGGTTTGCAGCTCCAAGCTCAAACCTGTTCAAAGTGCTTTAGTCCCTCATCTTCATCCGCGTCGTGCGGGATGGCACCAGGCCTGCCTATGGGTGCCATAACGCCCGCTGTGAAGGGTATGCTCGTGGGGACTGCTGCGGCTATCTCCAGAGGCTGAGGCAGTGTTGGCTGTGGCGGTGGTAGTGTGGAGGTGGGGGCAGGCATGTCTAAAGAGCAAAAAAACATCATTGAACACAGATCGTATATTTAACTGTATGCTGTACACATTTGACGCTGCATGTGACAAATTATGTATCAGGGATGCAAATGCACATGTGGTAACATTTGGGCACTGACATCTTGAAAGTACTTCCAGTGCAACCCTCTTGTCCAAAACAGGGATTTTTGCAAGTGAACTGCAAATAAACTGCTGTATAGATATTAAGTAGGCCTATGCATTTTAAGATTTTAGTGATATACTGGCACACCGCTAATGTAGACAAATCAATGATTGCTGCCAAGTACAAACAAATGCTGGGAACTTTTTTTTTAAATTAAGGCTATTCATCACCTCCTCTCCTCTACAGGACTACAGCTCTTCTCAACATGGCTACATTCTTCGTGTTTTATATACATTACTCTTTTACACAAAGTACTTAAATTGTAAATTGAAGGTTAAAATCACCTTTTCATTGTGTGTAGAAAAACAAAGCAAGAACTAGTTTTTCAAAACCATTTTCCAAAACCATTACAGACACACTTAGAAGTAGTTTCAGTCATTTTTTTAACGGTCTCTATAAACCTGAATTTGTTTCGCACATAGTATGAGGGAGGCCAAGTTGGTCAATAATATGCACAAGAATAATGGATTATAATAGCGCGTCTAAGACTGGCATAGCTGGAAATAAAAATTCGCAGGCATATGCATTTTTAAGCCTAATAATAATGAGCCTCCTGACACTTAAAAAGGCAAGGCTATTTTTGGACAAGTTACGGGAGACATAACTAGCCGACTGATCTGACCTTGATCCTCATTTTATTATTGATGATTTCAACAGAGCCGGCTTCAGTAACCTATCCAAAAATAGCTGCATGACAAACCAAACTTAATCTATGGGCCTCATGACGCTGCGACCTTTTGCTGTCCCACCACAGGGACAGTGATAAACGCAATTTCAATCACTTTGTATGTCTGTACATGTAAGGTATGATTGACAATAAAGGCTCTGTATCTATCTGTATGTGTAATGTTGCCTGTAGACTTGTGTAATAGAGTATAAAGCGGCAATCCATAAGCAAGGCAAGTAGCCCAATATCAATGCTGCCCTCAGTGAATTCTTTGAACCCATTACAAGGCGCTCCTTATGACCTGCTGTTTAACATTTAACTTTCATTTATTTATCTTTTGGACAACGTTGCACTAAACACACTTGATTTATTTCCTTCCTTTCCTTCCATTTAGCACTTGAGCTCACCTGTGTTAGTGGGGGTGACATGTGGGAGTGAGATGCCCTCCACCATGCCCGTGGGAGTTGGGGTGTGCTGGGGGATTTTGCAGGGCTCGGGTGGGATGTCTGGGGCTATTTCAGCCGGCCGCTGGCTGGCTTCTGATGCCACCGGCTGGATGGGGGAGAGGGGTGAAGGGGCGGTGGGCTCGGGTGGGGTACTGGACCCTGGGACAGGAGCAGCTGTTACCACTTCATTCTCAGGTTTTCCCATGTCTACTACTGAAAGAGTCACATAAGAGGCACATCGGATCAGAAGAGAAATATCAACGTACTTGTCTAGCTACCGACTACACTAGAAGCTTGTCTCGTGCAGATGCGCCTTGAGTTAGTAAGAGAAAGCTAGATAATTGTGTAAGTAAAACCCAGGGCATCAGGCATTCAGGAAAACATCCCAACCACTCCAAAAGACTCAATTTCACCTTACCTTTAAAATATTGAACATGTAATTTTTTATACACATTTTTAAAGTTCTTCCTGTGGATTTCTGCCTATTTTTAAACAAATCAGCAAATCAGGTTAGAAATTAACCAATCAGCCCTCACCCTCCCTCCTCTCTCCCTCCTTCTTGGTGTCAGTGGCCGTGTCTTTGGTCTCCTCTGATTCACTCTCGTCTCTCTCCGAGTGTTCCTCACACTCCTCAAGAGGCCGGAAGTCCAGCTCTGCCTCCTCCAGGATGGGCTCCTTTGGACCCTTCTGACAGGGAAGAGGGGTAGGGGAGGTGGAGAGGAAAACTGTGAGGCATTGCCAAGACTAGACAGAACATGCTTTTGAACAGAATTCTTATAGGATAGTTGAGTGAAGGAATCTGAAACTTATGCAGTTAAATAATTCAGACAAGAAAAGAAAGAGAAACACTTGTCTGACGCAGGCATAACCATTTGATCATGACTACCCAAGTTCATGTGACTGCATCACACTTCCATGCTTTTGTCACGCATGCTATAGACACCATTGCAAACATCTAACCACGTGCTGGTTAATAAAGGAAATGAAAAACACATTAGCAAACAACATAATGAATCATTTGTTTTCAGTTCCTTATATTTCTAATGTCTATTTCGGAAGAGGTGACAAACTCTGCAATAGCTATGCTTACAGTTATACACTTTCAGCAAACTTACATTTCTACATTCATAATCCACAGTAGAAATCTTACAATTCTTAAGTGAAATTTGTATTTAATGGTTGAAGAGTGGGCCAACTACTGAATCCTACTGAGTAAATTATAAATCTCTGTAATAATTCACCCAAGTTTCCGATGTATCAAGCCAGGCCAACTCTTACCTTGAGTGAATGGAAGGCTCCAGAGGAGTCAAAGATGCCCGTCTCCTCCTCAGCGTCCTCCAGACACCACTCAGGCAGGGCATCACGCTCGTCATCCAGACTGCCACTGCCTGAGCGGGGCCGTCGGTAACCCCGCTCCTCCTCACCCCGTGCATCAAACGGGAACCGCCGGCGCTCTGGGTGTTCCCGCCACCCAGCTGAACGAGGCCCGTCTACTCAGAAAGGCAACAGAGAGAACAGAAAGAAATCGGGTCAGAGAATACTGGAACATGCATCTCCAAAAAAACTTTCAGCATAAATCAGTATAAAGGGGTGGCAGAAGACACATCTGGGCTTTGGACTTTGTTACTTTGCTTGGTCGCTGTTACTGCTTGGTTAACACGCCAGGACTGACAGTGCTAACATTTGGCACATTCTGAGGGGTGTCTACACAAACAAAGTTTGTTTGCAAAACTGTAGCGTGCAAAGCACATAGAGGGACTGAGTTTTTGTGGAGAGGACCACGGTCTTCCCATAAAGCAGAACAAGATAAAAATCAATAGGTAACAATGCCAAATGCATGAGAACAGGGCTAAACTCTCCAGCCATCACATTTGGCAGGACCCTAAATTCTTCTGTTATTTTCCTGCCCTCTTTTGAAGGTCCTTATTTCTGTTCTCTCCAACTCTTGTAGGATTGAACCCATTTGTTTTTCCTGTGGTCTTACCTGAGAAATTTGCAGGTGATAATTTTACATACTGTAAGTCTGTTGGTGTTATTTAATATATATAGCTCAATAGACCTCACCTGACAAGCCAGACTATACCATCAAACTGTATAGCTTGCCTATGACCAATAGATCAGGCTCGATCCAAGGGGTGGGATCAGTGGTTGCCTTTCAAACTGCCTCTAACAGCAATAAGTAGCCTGATTAGATACTGCTAGTGCCACATCTAGGCAACACTCTTAAAGGACAGAGCGATATGATTTGTCCGACCAAACCTTGGAGAGCAGCGACTGAGGCCCTATGGGTCGCTTCTAGACAAATCTGCATAGCGTACGGCAAGATTTTGAAGCTACTATCTGGCATGCAAATTGGTCAGGGGTGAAAAAGGTGAGAAGGGTGCGCGGACACACATTGAAAGTACATTTCATAGTCTGCGTAACACAAAAATGCATTACCAGAGGCATCTTGAACATAAAAAGATACAAAATGACTTACCAAATACATCTGACTGCCCTTCTACCCCACCTTAACCTAACTCCCCACCTCACTACATCTCAGAAAGCCACACTCCTTACAGACAACATACAGGCCACCAACCCACTGTATCAGTAAGACACTGCCCCACATACACAGCACATTGGTCGCCTCCCCCTTCCCGCCCTTATCAGCTTCTTACTAAGCCACCTTCCACATACATACAACACAGTGCCCACCACCCTCTGGATAATCAGTAGGCCAGTCCCCCTCATACACAGCACATTGCCCTCCCCCCTCCACACACACACATACTCTGCCCCTTCACGCACCAGCCCCTTCATACATACAGTATACCATAACACCCCCTCCCACCTTGTAACTATCCCACCACCACTCCACCTGACCTAGGACATCACACACGCCTGTGTCACCTATCAAAGCCCACATTAGTAAAGGTAAATGCTGGAGATTACAAATATGTATCACTGGGAATCTACCTGTTGGACCAACTGCATTCCTTACAATAGTAATCATACGCATGTGACAAATAAACTTCCTTGTATCTCTTTATTGAGACAACAATTCAAAACCTGCAATCTATTTAGGTTTAAGCTAGTCTTAAAAGTTGTTGAAGAGACATGCGCCTCTAGCTAAAACTTTATCAAACGTCGGTAACATTAGGTAGATAGGCTACTGTACCGTTCATTTGTTGTTTGGCGGTCATATCGTTGAATAGAAGTTAACGTTCTGTTTCACTTGATAGCGGTCTGTTAAAAACTAATTTGACAACGATTATCAAACTGTCAAACCGAAGAATATTTGGGAAGCGAATGGACCATTCTACAGCGTTATAAAGAGCCGTGGCTAATCCTAAATTAACGTTAACTGCGCAGTAGGCACGAACGAAACCAGCGCAAGTTTGAGCGCAGGAATTAATCTAACAACAACGCCGTAGTGTGATTTATGAAGCTGTTCGTAAGCTATATCCCTCATATTTCAGCTTTAAGAAATGTATAACTGCACCATTCATCCCTTACTTTGCCGCAATGCCTCGATGAAGAAAGGGGCGCCCTCGAGCTTCAATTATAGCATCTTTTCAATGATTTGCTGTCACGAGAAGAGTGCGGGCCTACTGTTATCTGTGGTTCACAGTCTGCTTGTTTGCGTGCTCGCTCAACACCCCCCCCCCCGAAAATTTTCTCCTCGGATCTGTGTGATTCACATAAATGGCCCATTTCGATCTCAAAACGGCGAATTTCGCCGAAAGGTGAGGAGTTTGCATGCCTGAAGAATAAAACACTGAAATTAACAGAATAAATCTTTTTACTCATTGAATCATTG
>JAVQKI010152850.1:0-12247 GCA_036025975.1 Nematalosa erebi
CCTGGATGAAAAAAATAAACAGAACAATGTGATATTTCACCTGTAAGAAACCTTCTTAATGTAAACCAAAACACACAAGTGTGTAATATTTTCATATTACAGTGTAGTGTGAACATGTTTCTCAGCACAACATATCGAGTCATTCCAGCTGCAAGTACTGTATACATCGCAATATTTTTTAATTTAAAATGATCTTATATGACTATTTTGTATCTATAACAAGTAATGCTTCTGAGGCATTAGAGTGCAAGCCTTAGTTTAATTTCTCTGTGCTCTGGCTCCAGAGGCTACCTGTATGCAAACATACAATATATCCCATAATCCCATCAAATGGCAACAAAGAATTACAATAAATTTCAATATTATCATAACTGTATATAATCACCTATGGGGCTTATCCTAGCCCTGCTCAAAAACAGGTGTAGCACCTGATCACACGTATCACAACCCCTTGCTCCATGTGTGGGATGCTTATCCCCCTTTGCTTACAGCTTTTTATCACTGACCCCTTGGAAATCTTCATCCTTAATCCCATCTCTCTCCCTATGAGTCATAGCATAGACCTCATGGGGATCTATCAACAAGTGGAGGCTATTTATTGTCTCTTCTTTACTATCTATTAGCAACCACCAGTCCAGAGAAATCAAAGGCCTTCCGGATGAGTAAACCACACTGACTCACTTCAGTGGTGTCCAACTGCCACCTAGTGACCATTACACTGTACGCACACAATACACTGTTTTGGACCATAACAGCAAATCTATGTAAAGTTGATTTTTTTTTAAAAACATACTTACATTGACAAAAACTATGAATACAGATTTTTTAAATGCATTATTACTCGTATTAGAGAGTACAGACGATATTTTGCATCATTTTGTACAATTCCCCACTAACAACTATGTTCAGTGTGGGAGAGATTCAAAGCAGGCCTCACATATCATATAAGCCATAGCCATAGTTATCTCCTGCTGGTTGATCTCAACAAATAGCAAATTAAAATGACAAAAATGTACACTTACTAATTTGCCGCATATTTCAGTCACTGTAATGTAACGTTATAGCTAGCACTGTATGGTACTGTAGTGACCCCATATTGAGAGGAAAACGGGGGCTTAAAGGGAAATAAGATGCCCCGCATCAATAAAATACACATTGTACATTTAGTATGGATAATTTGTAGAACAAAACAAAAAGTAAAAAAGCCCCAAATGTTGACTACATTTGTAATGTTAGAGTATTTCAGCTGGAGCTGTGAAGACAAAGTTCTGTTTCCTCCTGCAAAATAGACAAACAAAGATGGTTGTAGTTTTTGCTTTCTCATCAGACAGAATGAATTATCAAAAGTGGTTACCGAGCTGTTGGAATTATTTCCTTTTTGTGTCCAATGATGTTATTCCAAGTTGAGTAGAACTTTCATCGGAGTCTGAGGTTGTTAGCAGAGATTTGGTTGTTTGGGGTTTGAACACCCGTCCTAATGCGATGTGCGCGCACACACACACACACACACACACACACACACACACACACACACAGCAAGGAGGATTTCATAAGCAACTATTTTGCTCATGTTACAACAAAAGCAGAATACATCCTCTAGTTTAAAACTAAGTGTCAACCTACCAGTTTTTTTGGGAGCCTTCCCCTTGGATATGGTTATCTTCTGAAGTGATTTCTGTAGTTGTGAAATATCAGCTCTGAAATGAACCACGTGTATCTCATTGACAAATTCCAGACTGTTATTGTAACAAGCTGTACACATCTCCCTTAAGTATATTATAAATATTTGAAGTTGTGCAACAACACCTTTCCTTAAAGGCATTTACCCATCCTGTGATCTGTGCAGTATGTTAGCCTTCTCCAGAGAGCAGCCAGTCATTCTCTCCATGCACTGCAAATGCCACCCAGGAAAACGTTACTTCAAAGAGATGCACTTTATGGAAATATTACCAACATACCAGTAGGGCCATATTTCAGAGGAAGAGTCAGCCTGCTAGATTTTAATGCTATATATAAGCTTTGAGTTTTGAGTGCTTTTCCCAATGCCAGTGAGACCCTTACCCTGTCCTTCAAGCATCTCTCAGTCAGTTTCCGTTGCACATCCTCTCGTTGACAATCTACACAGAGGTGAAACCAGGTGAGATCTGAACACTGAAAATCCCATTTTTCAAGACCTTAACTTGAGATAGGTGAGAGCTAATATGGAGAGACTAATGTTTGTTACAGTAGCTACACAGTCGAGTGTAAGAGTTTAAAGTTCTGTATTGTGTATGTGAGAAATCCAACTTGCTGAGCTGGTACTGGACGTCGTGCATCTCCTCTCTCAGCACTCCAATCTGCTCCCAAAGAATCCGCCGACTGCATGCAATGTCCAGAGGAAAAACAAATTCATCTACATGGTTTTAAACCTTCAGACATAATGAGGGCTTTCCGAGGGTGAATGCCAAGAATCTTATCATCATCATCATCATACCAACCTAAAACATTAAAAGCTAGGTGAATTTTCAGCTGGTGTAACATTGGCCCTTGATTTTCACTTTGGTGCAACAACTTCTGCCCTTCACATATCTACCTGTGATAGAGCTCCTGGGCGAGATGGCTGAGACCAGCCTGGCTATGGAGGTTCACAGGGTGGCCTTTGTAGCTTGAAGGCAGGCAGGCAGAGGAAGGCCCAGGAGAGGAAGAGGGGAGGAGAAGACTACGCAAGTAGCGGAGCTCAGAGGACACCTCACAGTGGAGGGCCTCAAAGCGTTCCTCCAACCGCTGGCCAGCGAGGTGCTTGGCAAGGCTGCACAACTCAGCTGAGGAAACACCAATGTTATAAAAAGACATTGTGGATATGAAGTGTATGGGTCTGAGTGAGAAAGGAGAGGAGGAGGAAACAGAAAAACCTTGAATATGTGCAATTGCTGCTGTATTTTGGCTGCTTTCTGTCTCCAGAGCAGTCAGTGCTTGGTTCAGTGAATCAATACTCTACAGAAAGAAATGATGGGGTAGATTATAGATATTGCAAACTACAGTAAATGTCACTCATCATGTCATATTTTACTTTACAAGTCCAAGACATTACCAAGGCCTGAGTGAAAATTTGTGTTCTTAAAGCCTGTATCTCATCAAGGATGGTCCGATATACCAGGACGCCTGCAAAAAAAAAAAACTTTTAAAAGTTTTCAAACGTTTTAATGAACGTAGAACGCATTACTCGTGTATGCAGTCCTTTTCCACATACCTTCAGCAGCTGTATGCAGAGACTCTGATGTGCCCTAAAAAGTTAATTTATAGATTGTTGAAGTGTCTTTACTTTCCCAAGTCTTTCAAAAGCCAGCATATTAGCTGAGAGCATGGACACTCGACTCTTTATAACCTACTTACCATATTGCCATTCTGATCCATGACCAAGCGTGGACTAGATTGAATCAATCAGAGAGACTGGTGTAGCAATGTTACAACCCCGATGGAACATAATTTTTTACAGTAAAGGGATGTCACAATGGCGGGGGAGTTCTGAGGAAACCTGGATGTTCTCAGAGATGATTGGCTTCGATATATCTGTAGAAAATTGTGATTTGCGGTTGCTTCTCGAAGGGCGTGGTTTAACAAGGAACACATTTTCATTTTGAATGGTCTGTCCACTGTGACTGAACTGGACGTTAGGACGACGTTTTTTTTCAGGCTAAAGTTCGTGTCCATTTAAAGTGAAGCACGCAAAAGGTAATTGGTCATCAACATTTAAGCTTATGTTTTCGTTAGGCTATGATCAGATATAAATATAGTGGCACTCCAGGTACTTGTTTTGACCGTAACTTGTGTAACAGGTCGTAGATAGGCTACAGTAGGCTACATATATGTATAACTCAGCAAATATCTGGTCACTCTTTTCCTAATTCTTGTAGTTATGACAGAACAGAGCACGAACAGCAGGTTTTCAATGTAGGTCTATTATATGGTCTCGAACAAACTGTTAGCACATACTGGTAGAGGCCCTAGTTTGACTAGATAGTCCAAATATCTTATCTAGGTTGCGCAGTGGCATCTGAAGAGTGATAGTTGTAAAACTATAGCCTACATGGGCCAAGCATGATCGTGCCTATAAGCATTGCGCCCTCATTCTTTTTAGTAGGATTTTCATTGTTGCATTGATAGCTTTATGGAAGTAATTGTAATGTCTGTACTTTTCTTGCATGGCCTCTAGTTGGGTTGGCCCCTTGAGCTGTGGATCTGCCCAAGGTTTCTTCCTTGAATAACTACCACAAGTGAGTTTTTCCTTGACTCTGTCACTCTTGGGTGCTCCTTGCTAATGTCTATAAAGTGTCACAAGACAATTCTATAGTAAATGAAGTGTAAATATTATTGAATTAAATTGAAATTTCTTTACAGACAGTTTGCCATGGCTACTGAGGGGGATCCTACAGACCTTATTAAAGTTCTTCACCTGTTAGCCATCTCCTTCACCTGGGGAATGCAAGTGTGGGTCTCTTTCATAGCGGGTAAGGATGATGTTTGAAGCCACAGATGAAATATCCTAGAAAGATGTTGGTGAATGGATGATGAATGGCTCAATGTTTTCTTAATAATAAAGTGCTCTTGCTCTATTTCTCTTCATCTCTCAGGCTTTGTATTGGTGTCTCAGGTAACCCAACACACTTTTGGCCTTGTGCAGAGTAAATTATTCCCTGTCTATTTCTTCTGCCTTTTGGGAGGCAACTTTGTAAACCTAGCTATATATGCAGTCTACCATCCCAGAGAACTTCTGGACTGGCATGAGGGTGTACAGGTAAGCATAGTGGGAAGTGATACAATACCAGAATTCCAAATGCAATAAGTTAATACTGTATGCATACTATTTTCTGTGGTAATATTTCTTTTTAAAGAAAAAATAACTGAATCAATTATTCGGAACTTGACATTGCATGACATTATTCTATAAATATATGATCCCATTCTTCAACAGATGATATTTTACTTTGTGGCTTTGATCATGGCTGGAATGAACGCACACTGGTTTGGCCCAGATGCAACAGTGGCCATGTTTGAGATGCAGGCCATTGAGAAGGAACATGGCCTTGGGAATACTGTGGGCCTGAGCTCCAACAAGGAAGGCTATACCAAGCTCCGTGAGCAAGACCCCAAGTACAAAGCTCTTCGGTCCACTTTCTTTCGCTTTCATGGCCTCTCAAATCTCTGCAACTTAGTGGGGTTCATCTGTACCACAACCAACCTAGTGTATTTGGCACTGCATCTTCAGACCATTTAAATGCTTGTAGACCTCCCCCTCCCATTCAAACAATCCTAGAGATGTAACCATCTGCTTTGGCATTCAATCAGCAATGGACAAAAATACAAAAAGAGCTGGGATATTTGAATCTGTGTAACATTATGTACAGCTGTTAGAAATGCAATTACCAGCACATTGGATACATTTCTTTGTTATAAGTCAAGAAATATTTCAACTTAATCACAAAGCCGTTAACTTTCTCACAATTTCAAAAGAAAAATATTGCCTATTCTATTTAGCTTTGTACGTCACAAGATTGCATAAATGTTTGTGAACTTCTTGAGAGTGGTTATAAAACTAATGTTTCTTTACTGTTTATTTTACCATTATTTCACAATAAAATACAGCTATGCAGAAATGTGTATGCTCTGTGCTGGATGGGTTAATGTCCTGTAGTTTTGTAAGATGCTGGCAATACAGTGATGCACTGTTTCTCAGGCACCAGGGGGCACTCAATGAAAGGACGCATAGAAAATAAAACATAATGGGCTAGAATATTCACTCTTTGCCACAGTTATCTTTTATCTGTTTTTTAAGCTATTATGTGGAGTATTTTTTATGCCTATTACATTTTATTTGGTTCCAGTAATGTACATTACTCTCAGCCTTTTATCCCCAATATGTGCTACTAATACTCCTACTGTAGCAGCTTGAAAACAGACTGGGCACATTGTATGGCCGTTAAGCACAGTTTCAAATGGGAAACTATTATGGGTCTTTATTTGGGATCCGGATGTGCAATACATTTTGCTCTTGACTTCCTCACACCTAAGACCAGTGCAGAAGTAAGCAATTAACACTTAATTCATTCCCTTTCACTTTTTCTACAACTACATTGATGTCATGTCTCAAAGCTGAAAAATATTCTCTGATCAATGACCATAAGATTGTTCTTAAAAAGACTCAACAGACAGTTTCTGGCACTAATGGGTATTTATGCCATAATTTTAGTTGATGCAGGAGCCTTTCAGTGGAATAATTGCTAAACAAATGAAGCATTTGGCATGCTGAAGGCCTTTCTGAGAGCAGCGCTGGATGGTCTCACTATATTTTTCTTGCCTTCATTAAGCAACAGCAGGCAGGCTAATGGGTAGCTGGAGAGGAACCTAGTGCCAATGGGTGAAAGAGACGGAAGGGGGTCGAGGAGAGGAACAGGAGAAACCTCAGAAAGAGGAGGAATTTGACAGGCACTTAGAACATATCTTTACACTTCTTTTTAAAAATCATACAAGCCCACCACCTCCCAAATGCACTTTTTATTAGTTAAAACAAAAGACAGGGCACTGATGGGATGGTTGGTGATAAGAATTTAAGTACCATAGGCTACAACATGGATGTTGGCACTGTTGTCAGTCTCTCCATACACTAGGCTTTACTCAGTACAGTTCTATAATCCTTGCAGAAGTGTTTTGTCATCCATGGTAATTTGACTACAAAACATTCCTCCTTTCAAAAATTATGTGGGAGGAGGAAACTATGAGGAACTAAACCCGCATTCTTAAAACATAACTACACATTGCTTCCTTCAGAAATTCCTGCTGTTAGAATACAATGAACAAAGTAGAGATGGATTGCCTTGCGATTTGTCCATAGCTTTGAGAGTAAAAGAAGCCTACTCCAGACTGTCAGCAGCTACATTCACGTACTTGTAAGCGGAAATGAAGTGCTTCATATTAAAGACATATTAACAACAGTTATTCTGGGGTTTTAAATGAGACCCAAAACGGTGGTCCATGAGAAACAAAATGGTCAAGGAACAGGTTTATTGTGCGTGCGGGCGTGTGTCGCCAACCGCGCGCAACCACGCGTCACTGAAACACCTTCGAAGAGAGGGCCAGCAAAGCATTCACACACCGAGTCCGGGGCAATAAGGGCACTGTTCTGTTTTTTCTCAAACTGGCTACTCCTTAGTACACACACAAGATCCGGGAGCGCCGTTCAAGCCCGTTGTTTTACAGCGCTGCTAAAGCAAAACCTTGGATACAACAATAGTGCAAAAGTTTTTTTTTCTTCTGTTAGCTATAGGCTTGCTATCGTCAGTCTAAGGAAACAGAGTGTGACCGAAGGGATCGGACACGATACAGAACTGTTGCATTTAAGGTTGGTGTCTTATTTCCGTATTTGATTGCACTTTAGGTCCCGTAGTCCTGTTCTAAATCTTTGTTTATCGCTGGTTACCGGGCGTGTTAAAAACTTTTTGTTGTGGATTGTAGTGATCTTCCTGGAAAGACCATATGGTGCGTGTGTCTGAAACTTAAACATGCGTTTAAAATAGATAGAGGTGCGTGTCAGGTGAAAATTGATGGATTATCAGCAGTTGCTACTAATAAAGCAGTTTTATGGAGGTGAAGTTGCATAATTAGCCGATGACAACATGATGTGGTGAGTATGCGGTCAGCAACTTCCTTCAGCTTCCCATGTCCTGTCAGTGAAATCGGTTTTTGTGATCGCCTAGTTGGACTCAGTTCTACTTAAGGTTTGTGGGCGACATGAAATGTAGTTGCTTTTTTGACAGCAGGCCTAATATTTGTCATAACATTGTTTTGTGTTAGGGTTTACACGGTTAATCAGAATGAATGAGCCTGTATTTTCAGGCAATCATTTCTTGTCACCTATCAATTATTTTCCAGAACAAAGGACAGACGTGTACCACAACCCCCAAATCAATAGTAATAATATAATTCTAGGGTTGACTTCAGGCAACAGTGTGCTCGCGAGTCAGTTTTCCCTTGAGCTACAACGATTTTACAGAAATCATTCGATTATAACCTGTTGCTCCCTCAATTTAATCAGTCTGGCACAAAGCCTGGTACCACAGACACAATGTTCGTGTTATACACAACTCAATTTTATATACATCCAAAAAGCTTCTCTGGAGGATTCTCATCTACTGCTAACTTTGGGCTCCTGAGAATGGCAGAGAGCAGCTGGTGGGCAGAGCTTCTCTCAGCAGTAAATGTTGAGTGTTTAATGAAAACAGCGTCCAGAGATGGCGCTTGTACCAAGTTTTATGGTTCTCTTTATGATTTTAATATTAACAAGACATATGTCATCTGGCTCAGTGGAGGAGCAAAATATAGTATAATGACCTGGGTGTTTCAAATAACACCCACAACAAACAAAGGTGTTAATGTGATTTTTGAACTCATCTTGGTACACTCAGGGGTATGCTGTAAAAGCTGCAGCCTGCACACTTTGGACATGTGACTGGGCTTTGCAGAAGGCTTAAGTTCTTCTGGTAAGATGATGGAAAACAGCACAGTGTTCCCACCATAACAGAAGCCAGTTTAGCCATGGCTCTGGCAAATATTTCCCTTCGAGCATGAGGGCCTGGCAGTGTGACTACCATTGATTGGATCTACTCCTGATTGTTATCAGTGGTCTGTCCCTGATTTACAGCCCCCTTTCTTGCGCTGCTAGCTTGGTGGTACAGGGACCCTCAGCCTACTAGACTCCAGAATGTTGCTCATAGACTAATGTGTAATCCAATACCTTTTAGCAAACTGGGGCACTGACTGCATTCTTAGTGGTGCTAACATGGTGGAGTTAAGTTCTTTGCAAAACACACACACCTAAATTACAGATGCAAGGAAAATTAGTTCAGACATGGTTAAGGGTTACAAGGGCTTCTCCTCTCAAGGACAAAAGCAGTTGCCTTCTTATGTTGTGCTGTAATAGCTGCAGATCTGGAGGTGAGCCCTGTTTGGCGTGCGGGGCCAACACTCTAATGGGTCTGGGCCTTTGTTCCAGGCCGGTCTCCACAGCAACGCATCTCTTCCCTTTTAAAGGGAAGTGCTGCCATGTGCCTGTGATTGATCAGCTGCCATCAGGAGGGCAGGATTGCTCTCTCTCTCCCTCCCTCTCTTTCATTTGCTTCCTTTCTTCCTTGCTGTCCGTCTGTCTAACTATTTGCGCTGTGCCACTCCCCATCGCTGTTCCACTCTCCTTGTCTGTCTATATTTTCATTTACCCATCAGGTTTTACTTTCCAGCTCCCTGTCTTCTGATCCTTTCTCTCCTACCCTCTCTGTCTCTCGTTCTATTCTCCTGTCTGCATCTCACTTGTGGGACGTGGGTGACACTGGAGGGTCTACTCTATTCATGAGTGTAATGTGACACCACACAGCAGATGATGAGGCAAGATCCTGGCTGACAGACTCTGGCAGGATGAACTTTAAAGGCCAGTCATTGTTGTTGTTGAAAACATAAATTTGATATCAGATATCAGATCAAAGCCATTCTCTAAAGTCTACTTTAAAAAAAATAAAAATATCATGAATATCTTGTGCACTGACAAGGGAAACCCATCCCTTCCAGAAGTGATTACTTATAATATTAAACTGAGTTTTTTTTTTTAGTAAATTCGTGCCTCTTTGACCAGGAAATGGCATAATTTGTGCATAGTTGCCTTTCTAAACACTGTTGAGGTTAAATCTGGCACAGCAGAGCTTGTTTGACCAGTGTTTTCACTTTTGACGTTGTATCGTGTATCAGTCACTCAGTCACACACAAGCATTACATATTACATATACTTTTTCACATTATCTGTGGTTGACTCTGACATTATCAATAAGTGACTTAATCTATGGAATGAGTACCTGTAGCTTGTCAAGGTCTTGACAGTATTTGTATTTTTGTCAGGTACCCTTTCCAGTCCAGAGGAAGCATTTAAACATCCTAAGGGCAGCATCGCCGTTTGATTATGGTGTGTTTTCATTTTGCTCCACTCAGTGGAAACAGTCACACTTGCAACTGTACAGTGCCCAACCAGTGTTGTGTCCAGACAGCCTGGCAAGAAGCTAACAGTACCCAACTCTTCATCTCCATTAGATGGCGTCAGTGAATGACTCCCGCTTGCAGCAACCATCGCAAAAGGATGCGGCTGACCAGAACTTTGACTACATGTTCAAGCTACTGATCATTGGCAACAGCAGTGTGGGTAAAACCAGCTTCCTGTTCCGCTATGCTGATGACTCCTTCACCTCGGCCTTTGTCAGTACCGTGGGCATCGATTTCAAGGTCAAAACTGTGTTCCGCAACAACAAGAGGATCAAGCTGCAGATCTGGGTGAGTTAAAGTACAATCACACAGATATATTTGAAAATACACACACACGCAAACACACAAACACTCAAATACTACTTACTACACTACATAGCAGTAGTGTATACAATCTCCTTTGAGGAAAGATTGAGTTCCTGAGTACCCCAGTAATAATGCCAACTTTCCTCGGTCAAACCACTCAGCAGTTTTAATTGTGAACTGTGAACGATTACAAATGCACAGATGCTGTCCGAACTGAACAGAATGCAGGTTGAATCTTCATTTCTAATTTTATCAATAAAAAGGACAAAGAATTCAGTCCACCACTCTTTGGTCCTGCCTTTATATTGATATGAGGAACTTTCTGGATCATAATAATCTCAATATTTTACTTCTAGAGAACATTCTACCAGTGTTGTTTATGGCTTGAGATCCACTCCCACACTCATCACATACCACAGCAGATGTTCCTTGTTCCTGATATGACCGAAGCACAAACGGGCAACAGTCCAGTTTTAGAGCCAGGCACTACCATCGGCAGAAAGAGTTAGGTAGATGAGGCCGCATCATGGTGCAGCAGAGATCACAGGCAGAAAATGAGGAAGTTGCTGTAACTCCCAACGTCTGAACTTTTCAACATGCTGCTAGGCTGTGAGGTGTTGACCCTCTTTTAGACTGCATGGTGTCACTGCATTTGTCACTGTCAGTTTGACACTTAACTTTTTATTTCTCGGTATAGGCCACAGTTGGTTTCTTGCTGTCCTTGTGTTAGCAATGTAATGTGCAAAATGGACTGGACATGGTCCTGACCCTTTGGGTAGTATCATGAGCTAGAAGAGCTAGTTCAAGTACATTCTGCAGTGTTAAAAGAACCAGTCTACATAAGCATTTTACCAAAGCTAATGTAGTTGCTAACATGTCTGTTTGGCATGTGAGAAAAAAGGATAAATGATGACTATAAGCATCTTAAATAGCTTAATCGATTGTGTGCAGACCCAGGCACCCAGCAGTGCTTTGTCAAAGTAGAGGTTAAAATGAATAAAAAGGCAAAATAAGATTAGAATATGTACCCTCTAATTAGAGGATGTTGCCAAGGGAAACGAAGAGGAGGAGTGTACAACAGTGCAGTGGCAACAGTAAATCATCTGCTTTGGCCCAGATAGCCCTTGGGGCATGGAACGCTAAATCAAACCAGGGGTCTGAACTAACTGAGCCAGCTAATTATAGTTAATGATCAACTTTGTGTGTGTGTGTGTGTGTGTGTGTGTGTTTAGGACACAGGAGTCAGGACTAAGCAGATACTTGAAATCGCTCAGACTGTTTGGCCTGCTGGATTTTAAGCTGTGTTAATCATAAGTGGCAATACATTACTTTGCTTCTTTGAAGGACTCAATTATTGCTTTGTGTACAGATATTATATGCTGCTCACTCTAAGTAAATGAACACAAATGAATGTGAATTTTGACTGAAGTTTGACTGAATTTTGACTGAGTTTGCACACAGTATAACAAAAGTCTTAATAGCGCGTCTGAGGTCATCCAGGATCATAACTGGTAAATGGTTCAGTACAATCGATCTCATAGTTTCCCCCTTGCTTGTAGTCTATTCATACAGTTATGGTTGTTCCTACCAGTTACTCTCAAATTTCTCTGTGTTAAAGGCAAACAATGTATGAATGTGTCATCTGCAGAAGAGTGTAAGCTCATTGAATAAGGGGGGTTGTGTGCCTTCAGGCCTTGTGTGGTTGATGAGTCTCTACAATGCAGGTGATAGATTCATCACTGCAAAAAATGCCTTTTCAAAAATAAGAAAAAATATACTCTTTTAAGCAAAAATGTACGTGTTTCAAGCTAAATTATCTGCCAGTGCAGCAAGAAAACTGCACTTGCTAAGATTTCTTGAAACAAGAAAAAATACAGATACAGGAAAG
>JAVQKI010152861.1:0-13635 GCA_036025975.1 Nematalosa erebi
TGTGCAGTTCTCTCTTATATAAACATGAACATTGAATATCACTTAGGGTCTTACATAACGATGAAACACCTTCACCTAAGAAGATAAAAGAGAGAAACACAGTTACCTTTGCACATGTATACAGACAGACCCACATACTATTCCCCTATTACATCTGTCACGGTTCTGACACCTCATTCACTGAACGCAGAATCTTTGCATAAAACCAGGGCATGTAGTTTTCAAATAATGCTCGTCAACATTTGCTATGTTTTGTATTATTATTATTATTATTATTAGCCCGTGATTTAATTTGATTTCTAATGGATAATAGGATATTTGTTAACATGAATGAAATTGCGAGTCCTTCTCCTCCCACTGTGGGCCGAGACTGAGTCAAGACTGAGTCTTTGAAGGGTCAAGTCCGAGACGAGACAGAGAAAGCAGAAAATGGTCTTGAGACCGGACTTGAGTACCATACTATATGGGCCACATTCAGTATGTCACACCAGTACTGAAACTATGATGTGCGATGGATATATAATATTAGAATAATGTAAACGGGCCACATTCAGTTTTATTTTTTTACTTCATGGCGGGTCGCTTGAAAGAGAGTAGAGGGCTGCAATTGGCTGCAGTTTGCCGACTCCTACTGTACCAATACACACACACACCCACACACACTCACTCACCGGCACAGAATGGACCCTTAATCGTCGGCCTACACAGAAGTAGCATGAGGGCACCTATATGGAGAAAAATGTTACGTTTTATTCATCCTGTAATTCTTGTGTGGCCCATTCCCATGCCCCTCAGTGACACTCACCGGCACTAAACCATGTATCCTTGTCCAGTGAGGGTAGATGATGGACACCTGTCACAGAAGAGTCTTAATGAAGGGCCAGAAGATTGCAACTGTAGACAAATCTGCCTAGAAATTTGTGGGCACATTGCTGTGGTCCAATCACTGAGCTAAAAGTTGCTAACGTAACTTGGTCATAGTGGGTAGTGCAAATTACACATAGTTTCATTCCAAAGATTCTTCCTTTCCCACCACTAGAGCAGCTACATACAGCACATGTTCTTTCTGACATCGTATGGATACATGATTTAAAGTAAAAAAGCAAAGCAGTAAAACAGGTATAGTGATGGATTCCTCCATTGATATGCATGCAATTGGCTGAATACACCGCAGTAATGGTGCCAGCATGCAAACAGCAGTCACTTTGCATTTTGCCGAATTTGACTATAATTCAATCCACTCCAATTCAATTCAATTATACAGCGCCTTTGACAATAGTATTGTCCTTTGGCGCTTTACAGCAAGGAGCACCCAAGAGCAACAGGGGCAAGGAAAACTCACTTCTGTTAGTTAGTCATGGAATCCATGACTCAAGGGGCTAACGCAACTGCTAGGGGTCATGCAGGAAAAGTACAATCAGTAGTAACCATGATAGAGTACAAGTTTTAGCTAAGCATCATAATAGTTTCAAAACATTGTCCCATAACATTATATGATAATCAATCAATTATATGATAGTCAATCCATAGGTTGTTATGTAAGGGATAACGGTGTGCGAGACGGCCATTATCGTGGAATACTTCTGTGTGCACGACAACTTCCTGACAGAAAGCGATGCATCTAACGATGAATGCAGTGATATTTTGTTGAAATATTAACTAATTAGTTTTAACTAATATTTTTTGTGAAATTGTTTTATCAACAACATATCACTGCATTCGTCGTTAGATGCATCGCTTTCTGTCAGGAAGTTGTCATGTCAAGTAGGGGGACTTTTACTTCCCAAACCAGTGCAGTGACGTCGATGTGCTGCCATATTGGATTTTTGAGACTAGCAGCGATTGGGCAAAAGTTGTTTTTAATAAACTCATGATGGACTTACAAATTATCCAACGCAGCGTTTTGTGAGTACATACCCAATTTACACTACTGTAGAAGTTTGGTAAGATTACGTGCACGTTCAGTGGTGTAATTTACGAGATACATCACATGTTCCATGTTCGGCAAGCCATTCGACAAGCTCAGCTATCTCCGTCAATGTTGGACTAGGTAAACAAAACTTCGGATGAGGTATTTAGATGGGTTTCGTAGTGTATAGCAATGTAGTAAAATCTACTCCGAACCATCACTTTAAAATGAATAATAGCTTCCGCAAAAAAAACAGTTGTCTGTTAATTTACAAATAAGCTGACTGATTATGGCGTTCTGTTTCACTTTCCCTAACAGCAGTCTGTTATACTTTATCGTTATCAAGAAATATCAGACCGTAGAACGTCGGGAAGTCCCAGGCTAACATTAAGGGTCCATTTTGACAGTGGCATTGTGAGGTGGATCAGTTACAGTGTAGTTGGTGTAGTTCGCCCACTGGCTGGGACGCCATTTGGTCATAGTCAACAACTGATTAAGACAAAGGCCTTACCTTCTTCTATAGAGCTAGGATGTATTTGTATGTTATAAAATGTGAATGTATTCATGTTTGGTATCATTCTAATGGTCCCAGTACAAGGAGTGTAATTATGTAAGTGAGGGAAGGCTCAAAGCAACCCTTAAGTGATATGTCTGTATCTGAGTGTATATGTGTCAGTGAGTAGCCTTTTTAAAATGCTAATTAGTTTATGTGTGTGTGTAGGCTATCAGATATGTGGGCGCCAGGTGAGAGGACCAATGGCGTTGCCTTGTGCTTCCAATGGCCGTCAAAACACCCCTTTTCTTGACTGTATTCAACTATGGAGACTTCCATTGATTAATCAGATGTATTGATGGACAGCCTCTGATATCACTGATATCATCTCCCTTGCCACACAGCATTGTAATGATTAAAGCCTGTTTCCTGAAATTCCCAGAATTGCAACCACTCTGCAATTGGTAAAGGCAATATAAATCCTTTTAGAGGCAGGAATGACATTCAGCAGAGATGAGTATGGTGTAGGTGGACAGAGGAAGCAAATGAGTAAGGCCAGTCTCACACTTCATTGATCATATGTGCCGTATGTGCATACATTGTGTATCTAAATATATGTATATATATATATAGTGTAGAGAGAGAGAAAAAAAGAGAGAGAGTTGTACTGCATGACACTTGAGAGGTTTTGTGGCGGTGCACGGTACTAAAAAGTTATTCCTCCTTTTGTTGATTTTGATTTCTCGAGATTACAAGGAGACCAGCATTATGGGATCTTAGGGTTCTAGGAGGGTGGTAAGGGACGAGTAAGTCCTTAATACAAGCGAGAAGATATCCGTAACATTTTTGGACCTTTCAATTTTTTTGAGCAATTTTTCTTGCTCAAACCAGCTTGCATGAAAAATAAAATAATTGTCTTATCATTGTAACTCAATGAGCTGTCCTCTCGTACCACTCTGCTGTCTTCCTTTCAATGATGGCTTACTAGTAGGCGAGTTCAAGATCACATGCTTCGCCTGTCCACTCCACAGCTGACTGTGGCCCTGCTTATGGAGGAGGGACAGATTATCTCATGACAGTGGGGGAAGGGCTAACGGCTGATTTGAGTTGTGGCAGCGTTTTGAAACTATAATCCCATTCATTCCTGTAGGTGACGTTTGCAACGTTCTGTCATCTTGAACTCAGAAAGACTGCACATGAACTACCGCATGGTCGTCCCAATCTAATAACAATAAGAAATGATTAAAAATGGCATATTATGGAAAAAAGTGAACAAGTGAACTTTTCTGGAACTCTCCTGTTTTGTCATCATTACACCACTTGCTCTTTACATAGAAAATCTTATTTACAGGTAAATTCCTCCATTATGCCCATTTGGGTGTTGATTTAAATCACAGAAAAAAAGGAGACTGCACTCACCTTATAAACTTCTGATGATGTGGCCTATGATTGAAATATCACAACACAGAGACTTTGTTTGTTACAGGTAAATATTTTCAGTAGACGCAAATAAAGGCCCTCCACATTTATTAGTACTGTATTGATGGCCTTGTGATGGGGTTGTGTGTTGGGTCCCCCATGCTCTCCGTGCTTGCTGACCATGCAGCTCAAGGGCTCAGTAATTCATTTAGTGTCATCTTTGAGTTTTATAGTCATGTCATCCGTCTTGTGAATACTCACTGATCAGGATGGCTTATTGGCATGCTTTAGGCATGCTCACTAGTCAGAAGAGGCCATTTTAAAATGGCTTTCGCATAACTGAACAGAATTTTGCTTTTTAAAAATTCAAATTATAAATCAAAATCAGAATGAGAATACCTGTCAGAAGACATCAGTTAGATTGCCCCCAAAATCGGTGACCCAATTTTTATGACTCTTTACCAGTAGTGCCAGTAAATGTGGAGAGTGACATAAATGAGTAAAAACTTAATAGTCAGTTATTTGTAAACAAACTCTAGCTGGCACGGGTCAAACTCATGATGATTCACTCAGAGGTCAGAATCAGATTTACTCACAGTCTGGTATGGCAGCGGACCTCCATTCTAGGAAGATATAAAGAAATCACAGAGGTGATTGAGTAGGTGATTGAACAAATTGTGGTGTCACTTTAGTTGACGGTCAGTGCACAGCACTATGTAAATGTAGATGTTTTCAAAATAAGAGCCCCCCTTTGCTCTTTGCCTTCCTCTCATGAATGCCTTTCACTGTGTTGCCTGTGACTTGCTCTTAGGTAGACAGAACATATTCAAACACCACTCATCCACAAGGGGGCACCGTTTTTTCATCCAGGCAGCTGGGGTTTTTCAAAGTTTCGTCTTTGTTTTGTTTGTAGGGATTTTTCCCTCAAGATTTGAACTTCCTAGGAGCTGGAGAAAAGGAGCTCCATGCACGGCCTCACCTTCCTAAGGCTGATTCAGGTTTCCAAGGAAAGCTAGTGTCATTTTGCCCTTCATCCAGCTCATACACACTGACGTCCACATCCTTGCACACATTTAGCATTTCTCAGACTATAGGCAACACAACCGCTAGAGAAATTCACAAGCTGGTTGCCAGTCCTAATTTCCTAATACTATCTGTCAGTTTCTATATCCTTGTGGCAGCAATTGTTCTGTGTACAGATACTTTGTATTTCTAATGCAACTTCAGTAATGCAACTTTGCAGCTTTTTGCTGCAGCATCTTGTGTAGACCGAGGGCACCACAACCAAGCATACTACCTTGTACTTACATTAATAAAATCTTAATTTATTAATTCTGAGAGTTTCCGGCCTTAAATACATTATTCCATGTAACTCACAATGTTACGTCATACTTTATGAATCGTTGCTGAATATATTACGAAGCCTTCATATGAGGGTTTATGAATGTGTTATGCACTCACCCATCAAGTAAAGTGTTACCGAATTCTTGATGGCATCTAGATGGATGCATTATGTGTTTTACAATTTCTGTCTGTGTATGTGGACCTTGCTCTGTGTCCCTTGTAGGGGTTCCATTAGAGTTTTGCTTGAGTTTAAAAGCCAATGTCTTTTGACTCTAAAGAACTGGACAGGTTTTATACAACTGTGACAAGTGCATGATTACAGTTCCGGAGTGACTCAGACTTGCCTTGAATAACATGTTTCCAATGGAGACAAAATTCTGACAAGGACAAGGAGGCAAATTAACTTTCCTTTTGGTACGTTTGAAGGTCATTGACGATGTCCTGTGTAACTACCTCTCCTGACGTAAACCTTGCAGCAAACACGATAAGACGGGATGAAAAATATCCTGCACAGAGACTGTCTTCAGGGCCAGAAGCAGCAGTAGAATGAGTGTAAACAACTTTTTTATCATCAGCAATTAAAGGCCAAAAGCAATAAATCAAAGTAGCAGAAAGTGCCAAATATATTAATGACTGCCTTCCTTTGGTGAAATTAATTATTTATAATGTATGACTGGCCTAGTGAATTCTGTTAGAGGAATTGTGTAACATATTGTATCCTACAAGTTGCAATCCTCAACAAGTTCTGCCTTATTACATTCACAACACAGTGCTCACTCTGGAGTTCTGTTTCCCTCATGTCATACAGAGGTGGCAAAGGAGTTTTTCCAATAGCTGTGGATGTGCTGAAAATCTCCTTGCATCACCATGGCAAACTTAAAAACATACTGGGCTGGCTGGCAGGTTGGCAGGCATGATTTTTAATGACGCACACCTGCAGCAGACACCTGGAGGACCTGAAACAACCCGTGTGCTTAGAGGGCACTGCTCACTCCCCAAATGGACTATGGACAGCTCCATGCTTTAAGCTACATACACACACCCTGCTCTGCTGTACAGTGACCCTCTGATGGGATTAATGTTTTTTGCTCCATCAACAGGCATCTTAGTCATATCTCTGCTCCCCTGCCAATGGTGTAATAATGGGTCTCAGTCATATGGAATTGTGGAATACTTTGCTACAAAAAACGCTAAAAGCTCTTTAAACATTTTTTATTATTCTTTTTTTAGTATGGATAAAATTTTCTTTTAAATTAAAGAATATAACTTTAATATTTAAATAGATTGATTTAAATGTTAGCCTGTTTTTATAGCATGATTATACTCTCAGTAGAAACTCTCAAATCAAAACATAAATCTTAATTTTCCAAATTATTATGACAATGAAAGAAAAGTTGCTTTCAGAAAATGGTCATACATTACAAAAGACGGCAAACTATCATTCATCAATCTCAAGCTGTGCTGTTACACCAGTGACAAATGGCCTGGAGAATACAGATTCCTCTTGGTCTGCAGTGACATCCCTGCTGCAAGTTCAGGCCATTGGTTTAGTCCCCATGTTTCCAGCTTCTGAATTATAGTGGCAGATGGGTGATTTATTGCTTTGCTTCCTCTTTTATGGTCATTTTTATGTGAGAATAGAAATGGGCTTTGTGCAATTGGAGACACTCTCTTTGGATCTCTGTAACACACACAAAGTTAATTCACATTTTATGTGAGCAGCTGTAAAAGACTTGCTTTGCCATGCCAAAACAAAAGAGTGCCTCAGCTGTGCGGCCTACTGCATATTAGACATCAGGCCACATACTGTAGATCCTCATATGGGGAGACTTTCATACAAAAGAGCTGCCACAATTTATCAGCCATCTTTGTAGCCCTCAAACAGCTGCTGTTCAGAAAGCTAGTCAGGTACATCACTACCTCAAGCAAAAACATATCTCTGCTGCTCTGTAAATTAATGTATATTCTCTCTCCATCCTATCTGCAGGCAAGCCCTGACAAGTACGACAACTTTTCTTCAGGTGTCTTTACCTATCTGAGCAAATATGTTTGCCTTCCAAATAAATATTAAATATCTCTCCAGTGCTTTATTTGCAGAAAAAAACTCCAAGATGGCTTGTCATCTCTGCCTCATGTATTTTCAAGGTGGCCTTACCTCTCTGTTTTCATGTTGGTGTAAAAAGACTGTGCCATAAGCTATACCCCCACCTGCCCCTATCTGCAGCTGACTGTCATGGAGAGAAGAAGTACAGTACAGAAGGGCTACAGCATGTCTGAAGGTCTCCTTAATTAAACTCACATTTATTTCCTTAGAGGAGTCACTGGGGCAGAGCTTCATCTGGGCACCCTCTGCTGAGCTGAATGGGACTTGAATTGTGATCCCTTTCTCTGCTTGGCTGAATGCAGTGCACAGACCTCCACAACCAGCAATTCTCTGGGGTATAAAATTCTGGTAACATTTGGGGAAGCTTTACAGCAAACTGAAAGAGACAAATCTGATGTTATAACACATGAATAAAAAAAAAAGATCTCTGTTGACCCTGTAGCTGAGGGCATTAGAGAAGAAGGACCTCTTACAGAACTGTAATTTTGGATGACACACAGAATTGAGTTGTCCGCTTTGTCTGCAATGGGATGCAAGACGACTGAATAGTCTGAATGATACTGGAGTAAACACAAAAGTGTCCAGTCACAAACACCCTTTCAGATCGTTTTATTGATCTCACACTGTATTCAGCTTTGTGCCTCAATTGAAGTCTACCTCCAAGCCACCACTGGCTGGATGCTTCAAGGCTAACATTTTGTCATTGGCTCTTCTTTAACAGTTCAAGGACCAATCACTCGCAAACAAAATTTTTATTTTATAACTGAACAACTGAGCAGTCCTCAGTGGTTAAAGACAATTGTACATCATTGAGTTGTCATGCAATTGTACTTTTGATATGTGGATTGTGATGTATTTTTCTCCAGGAACCAACAAGATCCATTAGTTTGAAGTGTGCTAAAATGGTGTTATTGGATACTACAACAAAAACACAAAGAGAAGATAGTGCCTACCTTTCTCTTGATGTGACATTAGAAGGTAATGCATTCCAGAATTGCACCAATAGAAAAAAAGGCCTGGATATCCAGGGCTAGTCATTAACCTTCATGGACCTACACAAAGTGCTTCTCATGACCGCAGTGGCAGCGAAAGCTCCTGTATACAACGAGGCACCCACAGCAACAGAGCATTAATAAGAAGTGCACAAAACTCCAAATGACCAAACCTACATAGAATACCACTGGAAAAAAGTATAAAATATTTCCAAAACACTACTTTATGTAAGATTTTATTGATGTTACAGGTAACATTATTTTAGGGAACATAATGTGATATGTCCATGATGTGATTAAATTATACATACAGCATATTTACAAATTGCTTAGCATAATCTCAATTATTTATGGTGGATCCTTAAGAAGATAAAACATGTTAAAACAGAAACTCTGAAATTCATTTGAAACACTTATGTTTTGGCAGGCGCTGTTAACACACTTCAACAAAAATCCTATCCCCAATAATCCCTTGCCTTTGCCTTTGTTGAGGTTAAAGATGCAAGGCAGCATCCTTTCTTGGAAGCTGAAGGTGTGTGACACAAGACAGAGGTCCCTGCTATCATCCTCATCTTAGAGTACTCTCAGCAATCACCTTGTCTGCTCGTCACTTTGGAACCTTGCCAAACAAGTTTAGCGTGTCACTTTGATGATGGAAATCTATTTCAAAGGCTTTTAGAGACAGATGGGTAAGGTCCTTTTCTGCTCGTGTGAGCTGCAGCGCTACGTGCGTGGCCCAGTGCTCTTTTCACTGCCATCCAGCCAGAAAATGTGCCCAACAGAGCTGCTTGTATCCTCAATGCACATCTAAACCACAGAGAGCAGGGAATTTTGCCTCGCTGCTCTGTCTTATGTATCTATTTGCATTGTGGCTGTGTAAATGCATTCCTTTCTCCTGAAGTAGCTCAACTGAAGCCTTGAGGTGTCCAGAGGTGAACTGCCAAACATCAGTGCTATAAAAAGCACAATAAAGGTCACCATCCTGTGTGTGTTTCAGAAGGGTGTTGTTTAAAAATGCATGACTTAGTGTCTGTTCCACATTCTTGGAGTGAATAAGTGCCAAGAGAATAAGGGCTCAGGCTTTGTAGGCATCCCTCTATCGTGTGACTTCAATTTCCTCTTTTCTGGTATTAGTTCTTTTTGTAAACACCAGAGCAGGGTCAGATGGGACCAGTTCAGATGTCTCTGGTGGATTCCTGTAGGGAACGTTAGAGGAGGAAGAACCATTCTGACAACCATTTAACAATCATTGAATTGTTAAATATATTTTATTGCTGGCATACATATGATTTTTGTTTGTTTACAAAACACAGTGGTGAATTTAAAAACATGTATCCAGTAGAATCCACTATTTCTAACACAGTCCTAGCTTATACTGTAGATAAACTGCACATTTCCTATTACATATACCTGACTTCCTGTAGTTTGTCATTGTCTGGTTTCTGGGCAACAGCTGCATGGGAAACGTCATACTTGCTCACAGGCAGATTTAAATAAATAAGGAGTGTATGCAGCTTATTACATGCAGGTGTGAGTGATTTAGAGAGCAAATCAGTGCAGGTCCATGCAGGTGTGAAATGTTGTATGATAGAATATTCGTGCTGATTGGGAGAGCTCTGGACATCTGTTTTATCCAAAATACTGTCAAGCTATTTGGAGATTTGCGTTGGGGAATTTCAAATTTATGCTTGCCTGGTGGACACCTAGTGAATATAGAACTGTGTATGTACAGAACTCCCTCTGCATCGTAATTTACCTTTTTCATTGGGACAGAGAGCATGGTCATTTAGTTTTCCATGACTATAGCTGAAAGAAGCCACCTGCTACAACAGCTTTTACACTGTAGGACTGTTCCTCTCAGTGGGAGCTACAACACATTTCAAGTAAAATATTGCATTTTTTTGTTTTACTCAATAAATTTGTCTCAATGGTTTAATCATACATTTTGTCATGGTATATCAATCCTTAGAATTTCATAAATTAATGACTTTTTTGGCATCTTGTATTCACAAAAGTCATCATGGGGTAAAATGACATTGTATGATCAACTGGCCACCGATGACATGCTAAGCCTGTCAATGGGTATTAATAGCCTATTTTGCTAGACAATTGTGTACATTATTCCACTTATTAATCGCCAAAAGGATAACAGGCAAGGCTAATATGTGTGTGTGTGTGTGTGTGTGTGTGTGTGTGTGTGTGTGTGTGTCAGTGTTGGGAAAGTTCACTTTCTACATGAACTAGTTCAGGTCATAGTTAACAAATTTTGAAATGAACTAGTTCAGTTCTTTTTTTCAGTATGTTGCAAGCTGTAATTTTTTAAAATTATTGTCACAGCCAGTAATTATTTCACTAGTGTAACGCTGAAAGTATGTGTCAGATTTCATCTTCATATCCAATTTTGATTTGATATGCTTAAATGATCATATTACGCCTCCTTGCTGCTTTGTCGCCTACATGCCACTTTTTTGTTTTGAAGACGCATTCGGCGGCTGCGGTTGCCAGATTGAAATCTCTATGTGCAATACTGCTCTCGGCCCCTACAAAACTGGACCCGCAGCGATTGACTACAGGACTATAGGATGTGTTTTTTAGCCTGGAAGGCTCTATAGAAATCTGGCACCTTGAACAAAATTAAAAAGAGTGAACATGTCTTTCACAGACACCAGAAAGAATGCGTTCAAAATATCGTCCATCGCGCAGTGATACAGTACGTTCAGTTCAACTTCACCAAACATTTGAACGAGTTCATGAACTTTTGTTCAATGAACACATTCAGGCTCAACACTCACGTGTGTATGTGTGTGTGTGTGTGTGTATGTTCTTGTCATTGGCAAATAAACTTCACTTTGAAGTTCCGACAAGTTCTGACAATAGTTTCTACTCACACAATAATATGAAGCTGTGAATCTGAAGCAAAAAATGTTGCCACATTGACAGCACGGTGAGCGACAAGCTAGCCATGAGGCGACAATGGGAGCAAGATACCAGGACTGCTCCTGGACGCTTCCCAAACCTCATCTGGGTTGTTTGGGACAATGAGAGAGAGGTTCGAGACGATGTGGAAGGACTGAGCAGTCTCCTTGCTTACCGCGACATCATTCCAAACGCCCAGCCGCAGAGCCCAGCCTCAGAGAGTGCAGCGGAGGCAGCGCAAAGCTCCGCATGAGCCATTCGCGAATTGGAGTTGAAACATGCCGCTCCTGAGCAGCCTAGCTCATTGCAGCCTGTCCCTTCCGGCAGGGGGTGGACCCCACAGCCCAGATCCTGATCCCGCTCAGCTGGACAGCCGTGTGGAGGGAGCACGGACAAGCGCTCCTGACTCACAGCAGATTCGTCCGCTGCCGAAACTGGCCACGGTCAATCAAGCTCCCCATCTGGCTCACCCCGCTGCTTAACCACCAGGACCCACTCTGTGCATAAGCACCCCACTGTATCCTACACACATTCACACACACACACACACACACACCTTTTTGTGCCCATCCCAATAATGGCAGTGTGTGTCCCACTCCTTAATAAAAAAAACAAAAAAAACAAAACCAATAACCCCCAGCCCTGTCCGCTCAGGGCACATTGAAAGGCCTCCACCCAGGCATTGGTCTTCTCCATGAGCCTTCAGTTTCTACAGGAGCGAGGGACATTTCTCCCTAATACGTGCTCCTCCATGCTTCATTCGGGCTTGTTCATCACGATCCAGGCTACTGCGTTGATCCCTCTCATGCATGCTCAGTCCCCAGGAGAGCAGACGCTGGCACCTCTAAATGAGCACATCAACGATCTGCCTTGTCTCACAAACAATGGGGTGTTGATGCATAAGATGAAGTTCACCTCCGCAAAAACAAGTCAAATCTATCTACCTATCTATTTTAACAGATAGATCTGGAGTTATATCATGTACTTATGATTGATGATCATAATTCTCATTGGAATTTGCATAGTATGCAGACAATGTTTCTCCTCAGTTTAATCCATGTGTTCCATCATTAGTGTCCTTTTTCTTTTTAAACATTTCAGCATTTTGAATATTTGTTCTCATAAATAAGAAGTGACATACGTGTAATGTTCACATGATTAAATGATTTCTTTCTCCAGTGTTCTCAGTGTAATGTGAGTTTAAGTGTTGACTTGTGGCAAAAATCCCCAAAGGGCTTTTGATGAACTCTGCTTCACCCCCAGTTGCTGGGCTGTCATTCATCAGGCCTCTCGTCTTCTGAAGTCCTTCTGCTAATTAGCAGAGCATCACTACTCCATCCAGAGTTCAGACTGGAATTGACTCCAGCAGTCACTCATTTCACAAGAGAAAAAAAAACCCTCTTTTGGGAGAAACACAGCTTTGAGGCCGTTTCCTCCTACTTGCTGTCAAGCCATGGCCATGTCAAGCCGCGTCTTTCCAAGAGCATCAGAGAGGGAGAGGCTTGAGGGAGACAACTTGTAGATCTCAAGAGTCATCATTACCACAATCTCCTCATCCATACTCACAAACATACATACATGCATACACACACACACACACACACACACACACACACACACACACACACACACACACACACACACACAGTCATCCTTGGCTTCAGACAACTGTCCCAGTCCTTATGTGAGGAGACAGGCGAGATAATGTTCCATTCCACTGCCCACTGACAACAGCCCTGTTTGGGGTGCACTGACACAATTACTCTGCATATGAGGAAGATCTAGTCCTGAGGGGAAATTGTCATGCAAGTATGGCTGAATACATAAATATCTGTGACTGACAAATCTCTCACATGTTAAAATGCACTGATATTCAAAGCTTATCTAATCCCCTACCAAGATACATTACTATTTGAGCAGAAAGTGAGCATCACACTTACAAGCATTTGCTTTTAAAGTCCATAAGCCACATTTCATCATGGACTGAGCATATCCTTACCTAATAGCATAACTCCTTCCACCATGTGTTCAAAGGCCTCCACGCCTGCATTTTTCATGATCTTTATTTCCACTGTGTCACATGCTAGAGCACAGTGTACAGTATGTGCTGCTTGTGTCCAGCCAAATGGTCCATTCTCTAGTTAAATGACAAAACCTGAATGATGTTAGTTATGTTTCTAGTCAGAATGCATGCATATTGTGCATGTTGTCTGAATCCACCATAATAGTTCTGCCCTAATTATCTAATTTTGGGTCACTTTACGTAGATACACTCAAGCAGTGAGTAAGAACGACACAACCAAGAGTAACAAGGACTTACTTTATGTGTAATGTTTGCATAAGAGGAGCTACTCACTAAGAAGGAAGTAAGTCAAGTCTGCTTTTAGTTGTTTGTTTTTGCTAAGAAAAACTGCTGTGGACTACTAGTTGTGGTTCATAGCCATCTGATCTTGAAGTC
>JAVQKI010152919.1:0-16549 GCA_036025975.1 Nematalosa erebi
CTTGTCTCGAGCACACACATATATATATGCACACACACACACACACACACACACACACACACACACACACACACACACAGCCATATATAAGAGCCACACACAGTCATTCCTGTGGCACATGCCCCTCGTGTTTTAACGCCCCCTGAGCAGCCTCTCTGTCTCTCTTCAGAGGTGCTCCACATGAATCGCAGTGAATTATATATTGGATCTACACGTTAGGGAGTAAATGGAACATGGAGCATATGTGATTGAGCAATCACTGAAGATACAGTCACAGACCCCAGTCATGCGCATACGTTGCAGTCACATGTAGAACACTGTAGAAAAGATTTACTGTAGAAAAGATTCACTTTTGATGTAAAATTCTATGTGAGTTGTTAACTTGTGCTACAATTTATTCCCACATTCTGCAAACAAATTCTGCAGTTGTTTTAGAGTGACCATTGTACTGATGAACACAATGAGGATGCAGAATTAGTCTCTTGCGTTGTATTATTTCATATTTTCGTATATGTGTTTCGTATATGTATACGTACTGCTGTTATTAATTATTTGCGTTTAGATATTTTTTTATTGCAGTTCATCTGCTTTCATTGTACTGTGTGTCTGCAAGCAACACACAGACTTGACACATCTTCTCTTCCTCGTGATGAGTGTCATGACGGCAGTTCTAACTTCAAAATTATGGTTTACAGATTTATCATGTATGCCTCATGTGCTGTAGGTGGGATACATGATTTTGAATTTTTATTTTCAGACTTGCAACAGTCAGCAGCATGTCCTGGCATACAATAGAATTCCTGATGTAGTTTCAGTTTTGCTTTTTTTTTCTTTTTGGAGGGGGAGGGGCCTGATGTTAAATCAGGCAGATGCTATAAGAAAGAGTGGGAGGAATTCATGGAGCAAATCAAGTCTGTTGCTGCTATATTGAGCGCTTCTGTTGGTAGATCATACATTTTAGATGCATAGATCTTGTCCCACTTTGGTATAATATTATAGCACCCTGTAGCTACAAACATACAGTACATACATTAATGAAACGAGTACACACATAAAACCATACAGTCCACAAATAAATCAAGAATTTGAACTCTTGATCTCTTCCTGTATAATAGCTGTCAGAAAACACAGCTACAGTAAGCTCCTGGCTAGGAGCAGTGGTGGGTGAGCTCTCTCTCTCTGTCCCACAGAAACATTCGGTAGTAGCCTCCTCACAGTCCTGCATCTGTAATTAGATCTGTCCAGCAGCACTCCACTGGCTCTGTCAGTCTCCTGATATCAGAGTGATGATGTAATTGGCGCTCGTTTGGGGCGCAGCGATGTTGATGTGCTGATGCATTTCCACATGATCTTCCTATCATCGCTTGGCCCAGAAGGCTAAATATAGGGCCCCTCTGCCCTGCCATGCTTGGCCCGCCCATCACTCAGAACCCAGCTGAGTAACTCCCAGTGGTCCCATCCATAATCCGTTTCAGCTGTGTATCCCGCATGGCACGTACTGGGAGGCCAGAGAGGATCTGTGGGTATCAGCTCCGGTCAAAATTCAGACGCCAATGAGGTATTACAAGATGGTGGTTATGTGGCAAACCTGGGTTAAACTGGAGGTAGTGGTAAACCTAACAATATAAGAGCCTGGAATCCTCATTCTCTTAACTAAACAAAGCCAGCTATTAGCTATTAGAAGGTTTGCCACTTTCTTTAGGTTAACTAAAGCCAGGTTTACTACTTAACTACCTTTATTGAATACCCTGTCTCTTCATCTAGTCAATGTTCTTTTCCCCCTCACAGCTCACACTTATCCTCACTCCCTTACAGATTTTTTTTTCTCACACGGCTCTCTCCCCTGTTTTATTCACACCCCAGAAATGACTCAAATTCTCTCACTTTCTGGTGCTCAAACGAGTCATTTGGAAGAAGTGAGTGTGTTGTGAGAAATGCCGAAACATGCGCTGATGCTCCCTTAATAGCCGTGTCTGTTAACCCTTCAGAGGTCCACTGCCCTGAAGATGCCAATATGACTCAAATTTGACATCGGTATAGAGGACTGCCCATTTGTCATTTACATTGGACAGAAATTTATAGTGTAAAGCAGAATGTTGTCAGCGCCGACTGATGGATGCCCCCCCTGGGTGTAGCCTTCATGACAATTCTTTACTGTCTCTTTAAGGATTCTTCTTGCAGTCTTAATTAAGAATCTATATCTTCTCCAAGATGAATGTAGCTGCAGGCTTAGCCCGCCCTTCCTCCACCATTATCCCAACTGGATCTCCATGACAACCCCAGCTCAGCCCAGCAGCTGTGCTGTGCTGTGCTGGCTCCAGTGGCACAGGCAGCGAGGGGGTTAAGTTGTCATCTCGCAGTTCTGCACTTCAGAGATAGGCAGTTTAAACTTCATTCTGCCTCATTTGGTATGCCTTTCCTATAGGGAGCCAGTGATGGGTGCATACAGAGACATACACACATGCGTGCACACACACACACACAGAAACACACACACAAAAAAACACACTCACACACATTAAGTGATTCACGCTCAGTTAGCTGCTGCCCAATACTACAATACTGCTGCATGTGAGTGGGAAAACAGCACTTTGGTAGACAAATAGCTGTGGAGAAAAACTGATAATGAACATTGCTGGACCTTACTGTAAATTACTTCAGTATTGAAGAGCCCAAATAATAAGTGCATGCAAAGATGTAAGCTGATTCATTCCGTGTGGTGCTCAGTTGGTTTTGTTTGTTCACTTGATACTCAAGCACAACTGTCTGTGACTAGGCCACTACCATACGTTATTTATAAAGGCTTGAGGCTTATATTACACTTGGGCTGATGCACGTGTGTTTGTATGTGTATGTGCGTGCGTGCACATGATCTCATGTGTGCTCAGTACAGTATTCTGCACATTTTCTTCAGGAAAATAAAAGGGGATATGCCAGGGAATGTATGGAAGGGGTTAGAAGAAGAGAGGCAGGAAAAGCTGTCTCCTGTTAATGCAAGTGCCATACCTGCACTTGACCTATGTCTCAAATGTGTGCAGAGCTCTCAGACTATAGCATCCTGCTTCCAATTATATGTTCCCAGGAGATATGCCCTCTTCCAGACCCAATATCTGAGTCCCTCTCTTTGCCTCTGTAAAGTTGCTGTTGCCTCTGTGTGGCCCCAATCTCACAACCACTAATAGTGCTGAGCTCCTTCCTTGTGCTATGGCATTGCAATGGCTCTGTTTGTCTCTCCAAACTGAGCGCATCTACCAGTATGACTCTGTCTCCTCCCTGTGGGAAAACTGGGTGTAAGCATCATGGCTGTTTGCTCTCGTGAAACAAAAGCAGCCATTTTTCATTTGAGTAAAAATTTTGTTGAAATGTGTCTAGATTGTAGCTAAAGGTTTAGTCAAGTAGCCTATGTGAATTATGTTCCTTGAAACAATATTGAGCCTTTCTTTTTTACTGAGATTGGGATGTGTTAAGAGGGCTGTAAGCCCATGAGATTGAATGTTAGATGACAGTGTTAGAGTGGGGAGTGGGCTGCAGGGATAGAGAATGGGGGGAGCTATGATGAATGAGGGAGAGATAAAAAAGTATAGTGGGAAAAAGAAAGAATGACAGACAGCAATAGGGAGTGTAGAAGGGAGAGAGCGAGAAAGAGAGGGGAAGAGGAAGAGAGGGAGAGGGAGGTCAAGGATCAGCTGGATAGTTCAGTAGGTCCCTGATGAGTTGTGATTATACAGTGAGGCTGCAGATGGTTAAACCCAAATCCATGCACACAAGCGCCAGTCATAGTCTGATTATGAAAGACCACAACGCTCACTCGCATATACTCCACTCACGTGGTCCACCGCGGCACACACACACAAACACTGCCCTGAAAACTGCTACAAAACCAGTGTTTTTTTTTTTAAAGCTCTCGCTGTTTATATTACTGCCAAGCATGCTCACAGATCCTTCCTTTTTTGTGTCCTCACAGGTGGCCATAATTGCAGGGAACTTTGAGTTGGCTGAACTCATTAAGAACCACAAAGAAACAGATATTGGTAAGTGGCAGAATTGAACCTCCATATAATAGGGCTCATACCTACATTGCTGCGATGTCCTGGGATGAGAGAGGAGGGGGGTTTATTTCGCAGTCCCATCTGACTGATAGCAGGATATAAGTGGGCTAATCCCAATCCCAGAGATTAGGCAAAGGAAGGGTGCTCTCATGGAGGGAGGTTTCCTAGAAATGCGATCAAATCATGTATTGCAATGTATGTTTCACAAGCACACAGAATCTTTTTTTTTCCCACAGGGTAGTGTTTTTTGTTCCATGTTGCCCAGTGTGTGTTTTTCTGTGCTATGGCTATTGTAGTTGTCTATACATCTATGTGTCTGATTGTGTGTGCGTGCTGGTTGATGTATGTCTGGTTGGCATGCGCACATTTGTGTCCATTTTTACGTGGATAATATGAGCTCGGAAAGACAGAACAGGAGGCGGAGGGGACAGGCAAGCAATATAGAGATGACAAGAACTGCCCTCATCTCCACCCTAAAATCTTGTGCTCCCCCAACCGAGGAAGAGAAAGATGTTGCCACTTAAGGCCATTTTAATTTATGATGTCCCCAAGATGGCTTTTTTTTTCTTGCTTTTCTTTTTTTAATTAAACTATTTTGTGGTGGAGGGAAAGGTTCAGCGGGCTGGATTAGTGGCCTACAGACAAACAAAATAAATAAATAAATAAATAAACAGCGAGGAGCTGGTAATCCGTGATTGTTTCCCAGAGCGCCCTGGCTCCACAGCTGTCCTGCGGCTAAATG
Organism: Nematalosa erebi; assembly: GCA_036025975.1. NCBI lineage: Eukaryota > Metazoa > Chordata > Actinopteri > Clupeiformes > Clupeidae > Nematalosa > Nematalosa erebi. The sequence goes on from JAVQKI010152919.1 coordinate 4,792, forward strand.
AAAACCGCGCGGACGGATTAGCCGTCATCTGCCTCCTCACAGCCCCCGCTATGGAGCCCAGCACGGCCGGACTGGCGCCACAGCCTTGCCCGCCGGCCGGGCTGTGAGAGCCCCGCTCACCCCACTCGCCCTTCCGCATGCCGGCTCGGGGATTACCCTGCGTTCTCGCTCACTTGCCAGACTCGCTGTGCTCTCTGCCAAACGCCCTGACCTGCGCCCCAACCTATCTGTGATGGGACTTTTGCCTCACAGGAATATCTGCCATGGGTTCCGCCTGCTGCACAGAAAAAGGTGGGTCCCACCTCCCACTTCCTCTCTTGGAGCCAACTGACCAAACTCGCAGCCTGCCGTGGCTACAATGGTCTTTGGGGTGTGCGTGTTTGTGTGTGTAATTCCGTGATTTTATATGCAAGTGGTGTGTGAGTGTGTGTGTGTGTGTGTGTGTGTGTGTGTATGTTTGTGTGTTTGTGTTTGTGTGTGTATGTGTATGTGTGGGTGTGAGTGTTTAGTTGATAAGGGTTAAATCTCTGGCCAGTACAGATTCTCTCAAGGCGTAATTAAAATTTGTTGTAAGAGTATTACTGCTGAATGTGAGATTTTGATTGAGAATCTTTGAGAACCCTTTTCTTTTTTTTTTTGTCTAAGAACCACATGCATTTACACATGCGCGCTTCTTCACTTCATTTCCCATCATTCCCCTCGCCTGGCAAGTTCCAGATTTCAGATGTGAATGAAAGAGCACTCTGCACTGCGACGGAACAGATTTGTAGTTGGTCATGTCTTTCTACTCGTTACTTTTTTGAACATTCCAGTATCATCAATCCTACATTGGCATCCTGTCAGGTTGAAAGTCTTCAGAGTCCAGATTTTCAGTCAGATGCATGAGCTCTGTGGATTTAATAAGTAACTGCACTGTAAAGTGCCTCAGACTGAGCTGATGAGTAACGGTATTCTAAGTCACAGTCCCAGTATTTCCTCAGCGTCTTTGTGGGCCTTTTTTGCTGGCGAAAGAGAGTGTACGGCGTATAAGCTGTTCCACATGAATTATAGTACAATATGAATTATAAAGGACATGAATTATTAATCTGAATGGGAAGCGTTTGGGCTTGATCTGAAGCGGAGCCAACTCGCACTCAGCCTATAGACCCACTCGCCTCACATGCTCTCCAAAGAGGCATCCAACACACAGCCGGGGGGTGACCTACATACTGTAGATAAGAAGTACAGTACATTGGGGGAATGTATAGTTTTGTGTGAGTCCTATGTGCACAGATGGCATAGCCCATCCCAACCTGGCATCGCATTGCCCTGTGACTTCCTTTATCCTTCATTTGAATTGTGTTAAGCACTTTCAGTGGGTACTCTAATAAGGCAATCTGAGGGCCGGGCAGCGGAGCGGAGCGAGTGTGATCAATGCCTGGTGCACATGGCACACGGTCATCACTTTGGTCACTGTGAGTCACTGCTTCACCAATCAGCCAGCCAGGAACTGTGCCACGGGCTCCCGGGGTTGCCATGGCATCCCTGTGTTACACTGATGGAGGGATCTGTGATGGTGGGGGGTGGGTTGCCAAACACATCCTGGGAGTGGCATTGGCATTTCCCATCTCTCTCTTTCTCTCTCCCTCTCTCGCTCTCTCGCCCTCTCTCTCTCTGTCACACACACACACACGCAGAAACACACAGATACAGACCCCATCACATTTTACAGTCACAGGAATTAAAGTCTTTAACCTTCAAGGGCAAAAAATTTCACTTTCGACTTAATCTGATTGGGTCACTATGTACATCTATATAGGAAGCTACATGTAAATGCAGTGTGCCCTCTAGAACTGCGAGAGTATAAATAGCTCTACTGAAATAGTATACAAACCAGAGGTTGCATACTTGGTTGGCATAGAATATATTCATCTGATGTTTTCCAATATCTCTGCTTGCCACAAAGAGCAAAGACATAGCTTTTGCCTTACAGCAGAAGTAGGAAAAGTGTATGTTTAAATGTTTACACACACACACACACACACACACACACATCCTGTGGAACCAGGAACATTGCCCAGTTTTCTCTCAGCATCTCTTTAAGCCTCTTTAAAAATGATTGGCAGCTTTGTGCATTTTCGCCTTTATTTGCCTCAAGTGTTAATCCACACTACACTCCCCGAAACCCAAGCACAGCCAAACCCTTAACACTAAGCTCAGCAGACGCCAAAGACTCGATGTGCAGATGCACTTCAGTCACATAGTACTGTAATTGCTTAATGTGAAAGACTTAGAAGTGTGTATATCTTTGGCCACAATGCATACATAGTGTCATATTATTAGTCACTGGTTCTCACTTGTTGTCGTCCCATTAATGATTTCATTTCCTGTACTATACTGTACCTTCTGCTGTATTCTCATTCTGCCCAAGTCCAAGTAAAGCAGTTCGGGAACAAAAGGCTTGTTAATGAGAGGTACACAACAGCAAACCCCTCGAGTTCTTCTGGCTCTCCACACTCTTTCTACCCATTCAGGTTTTTTTTTTTTTTTTTTTTTTTGTCTTTTTTCTAAGAAAATTTGCTGCAGTGAGTGAATGTGCTCTGTTCTTGCAGATCCCTTCATGGAAAGAAAATCACTAGGAGACTCCCCTCTATCTACAATTTACTGAATGTAGTCAGGTATTAGTGTATCATAGTGCTTGTTAGATTGCTTGTCTCTGCTTGGACTTAGGTTTTTGAGGAGTAGCACAGTGTCATCCTCTTAGCTAAATGCGTAGAAAAAGCTCCCTCCTGGCTTCAGTCCAATAGATTCAAATATACCAGAAATTACACGTTCATGTTGTTTGTATTCACTTGGGTGACTTGTCTGCTTTAATCTCATGACATACGGTACCATAGCTGGCATCTCACATGTAAACTACTTGCTGTGTTGGCTGCTGTACAGTACATTACAAGCACAGTACAGTACAGTACAAGCCTAAATGCTGGTCATAGATTTGCCTCAAAAGTATCCACCAGAGAAATGTGTCCATGTGTTAGACTGCATCCACACGTCCATGCTGTCTGTGTGCTACTGCTTGTGGAGCCTGTGGGGAGGATAAACACAAGCGGGTACTGAAGGAGGGAGAGCCTTATTCACAGCCAGCACGGTGGAGTGAGTTGGGACAGGATCAGCTGTGCTTTCACTAACTGTGTGTGCTGCAGATTTGCTACTGATACACAGCTGTCTAGCTCCCAATGACCATTAACATACAGAGCGTCCGTTCGTGTTTGGTGTTTGTGACTGTGCCATATGCTGCCTTATTAGGGAACATGAGTCATGCAACCTTTGTGGTCACCATACTGTGAAGAAATGCTTGAGCAGTACACTGACTTAATACCCTACACTTGTAACCAGACTGTATTGAGACCGACATTTTCACTTATGCCTTTTACCAACTCGTGATAGGTTTTTATGAAAGTTTCCTTTTGATCTTATACCTTCCGTAACTAGGCTACCCAATTAGGAATTTTATTGATGCCACACAGGAGATTGTCCTATTGGGAAATACATCCTCTCCATAGTTGCTTAGCAACACTAAGGATTTATTTCCATACAGATGTTTACCACATTTGTTTTACAAAGATTACCATGTGTTCTCACCAAAAAAAAAAAAAAAAAAAAAAAACCCCCAAAAAAACCCCCACAGCCTGTCATAAGAAGCATTTCATCTAAGGATGAAGATGCTGAGGAGACTTAAAGTGTTGCTTAGGCTAAATGACAGAAAAACTCAGTTTTCATGTTAGTTAAGCCAACAGTGTGAGTGCATGCGTTTGTGTGTGTGTGTGTGTGTGAGTGAGAGAGAGAGGGAGGAAGGGCGAGAGAGAGAGCGAGAGGAGGCGAAATCCCGTGCATGACTTTACTGCTGAAGACGGAATCATGCTTGCGCTATCTGTCTCCACGGCGTCGGTTACCGCTCTCTCGTACAGCCTGTCAAGCGTTCGCTCCTCTCCACTGTCCTGGGCTGGGCATTTCTTTCGTTACCCGATGCATGGGACTGAAACTTTGGAATCATTGCACCCTACTGTTTTACATATCGTTTGTGTATTTTTTCCGAAGCAATCGTGGAATTATGGAATTTCTTAGGATTAGGTGAAAAGGAATTCATAACAATGAAGTCGTTTCTTAACGCCTTAAAAAAGGAAGGTAAGACAAGCTGCGTAAATTTCGTTGTAATTACGGAATCATTTGCCTAAACTTGCTCTCTTGATTTCCTCTTCGTGTCTTGAAAGGAAAGTTATTTTTCAGTTCTATTCGATCAAAGTGATGCACTTTCATCCAAAATACCATTTGGGGAAAATGTCCATAACCACGTCACTGATTGTTCCCATTGTGTAGTGCTGATGGAGACGTCATGAGTATGAAATGTGCGCTGAAAGACGGAAAAGTAAAATAAAAATTCGTAACTAAGAGAAGACGATTTCTGGACTGGTGACTCTTATGGGTAGATTTTTGAGCTAAGATGCCTTCTGCAGTGGTATTTAGTTAGCAGTTGAGTAATAATCTCCTCTAAGCTCTCTGAGAATTTATGTTAAGAGTGCATCAGCATCAAGGATCATAGACTATTTGAAGGAGAAGAAAAAAGAAGCTTTTTGTGTAGCAGGTCAGTTTATTAGTCTTGTAATGGGTTCATTCATTCATTCATTAATTTAATTGAGTCCTCGGTGTGATAGAGATATTGCCAGTTGGAGAAATTGATTTATCTATCATAAATTTTAATTTTATTCTCTCAAGTCAGCACCTTAGTCTTCTTGTTAGCAATGGAGTATGCAGGCTGATCCTTGAAGGCAATGGTACTTTTTATGTCATTTTCAAACCAAGCAGATCACCACATGATTTGGCTTAATTGTCTCCTCTCTCAGCCAAGTATCAGAGCCTGTTAATGAAATCAGGTGGTGTCCTTTATGGTTGGCACAAATACCTGTAGAACATACATGTCCTCTGGGGATGGAATCAAGCAGCAATGGCAGTTTCAAACACATTTCATCTCTCTCTCTCTCTCTCTCTCTCTCTCTCTTTCTCTCTGTCTGGCTCCACATCTCTCACACATGTGCATGCTCGCTGGCACACACACACACACATACACACACACCAGTCGGGCAAAGACTGACTGCAAGCAGCACCTTTCTCTTTTCTCCTCATTAGCTATTAGCACCTCTTCTCATATTTCTGCTTGAAAAAGTGTCAACTCACTCTGAAGTTACAGGACAGGAGTGAGAATAACATGACGCTGCTAACACAGTCAGCTGTATCCTCCAGCCTACATTAAGCACCTATTAGCCTACCCATAGCTTCAGAGTCATCAGTGGGAATTGTGTAGCCTGCTGGGACACTGACTCATCTCCCAATATTCTTTCCCTAATATTAAGACATTTGTAACAGGAACTTGGTGTTGGCTTGGCAGACCTGGTGACTTGGCTCTGACGTGGTAAAGGTTATCCCGATCTCAGTTGTTTCTGGTATCACCTGTGCTCCTCTGGCTCAGTCCTCTCCTCTGAATGATCGCCTTTGACATGTTTCCCAAAGTGCTGTAATTATGCCCGACCCTCAGACAGAATGCTCTCATATCCAAACTTAATTCAGCAGAGCTCCACGGGGAAATAAGTGCGGGGGGCATGATTTCCTGCTCCAGCGCATAATCAGCCTGGGGGTTTGGCGAGCTCCAATGGTGTCCAATAGGGCTCAATCACAGTGATGCTGTGAACTCCACAGGCCTGGGTCTAATAATGATTGCAATCATAACAGTGATAATAACAGCAATGTCTTTAGCTGTATAGAGAATCTTCCAGAAATGTCCAATCACTTGTAATGAAACAGGAACCCCCCGTGGTGTTAAACACATCCTGTTTTTATGTGCGTCTGTCTCTGTGTGTGTTCTTGCCTTCAAGAAGGACAATGATAGACTGCGGCATTTTTTTCTTTCTTCCTAATGACTGGTCTTCTAAATGACTGTCTGCTGATATCAAACCCCAAATTGGAACCCTCAGTTGGAGTTTTAAAATCTTACATTGGCTAGCTTGATTAGTAATCATGTGCTATGTCTAAACAACAGTGAATTCACTCAAGCTCTTGTCATTCATAGTTTGTCTCTCACAAGGCTGGGAAAAGTATTCTTTGGCTTGAGGTTCACTCACCTGAGAGTACTGGAATCAGAATGTATGTCTTATTATTCAATAGCCATGTGCAGTTTATGTCTTTATGTTTGAGCTAGGCCTCAAATGTCTTTACATGTATGACATGTTTTTGTTTCATTCTGTTCCTGCTGTTCCCGTCATTAGAGATAAGGTGCACTATTATGTTCTTGGGTTGTTTCGGTGCTTGTGCTGTCTGCGTTTGCTCCCTGCGTCAGTGGCTATCTTGTCTAGTGTACCACGCTGGCACTTATCATGGTCTGATTCAGTGCGGTCCAAGTCAACTGGGATGACCAGTGCAATCTTCAGTTATCCTGAAACTGTGCTTAAAGTCAGGCTATTTCCGTGCCTAGTTGAAGAAGCTGGTGGGTCTTTATGTGAAACATGCTGAGTTTCCTTGCATCATCGTAAATAAAACTCTTCTGATTTAGACTTAGTCTGCTGTTCTACTTTTGTAACCTAAAAATGACTATTACACCTTATCGACCATTTTCATAATAGCCAATGCTTTTCTTTTTTGTCCCCCTTCATACTGTGACAAAGGCATTGTGGTAGCCATTCACAGAGCTCCTACATTACCCTGCTATTCAGTAGCACTTTCTCGTCCTAATAACATCTTTTCATTCACTGTGTAAAGCTTGCCTGATCTGGGAGACAGGCGACCGTCTTTATGTGGTGCATTCGACTGTGTGGGTATTCTACTGAAGAATAACTGTCCTGCCAAGGACAGCTCTGCTCAGCCTTCAATCCATGTCTCATAGTAGCCTGTCCTTTCTTTGACTTACCAAGCAGTAAAATGCCCAATTCCTGAAGAGACAGAGGCACAATGGCATGAGCTATTTATAGCAGCCACCTGCTGTGCGGGACACCAACGCTGAGACGGTGAGAATCGCTGGCCAGAATCAGTCCTACTCATGCCACTGTTATTGTGGAAGGCCACACTGGAAAGCATAGGGGGAAAGGTCATCCAATCTGCCATTTGCAGCCTCTGCGATTGACTCCCGTCTTTTCCACCACTGCCTACCAAATCACTGCAGATGGAATGCCTACGGCTTCCGAAAGTCAGAGGTTTATGATGCATGGGATTCTACCCGTGCACCCTGATATTACTGTAGGTGATTTCACAAATTATTGAACAGTGATGACTTGTGGTAATTAGAATCCTCTTGTTTAGTGAATGGTCAGAGTGCATATGGAATAATATAATGGCGACATCACTGACTGACAGTATGTTGACCCAGGTTCAATGCCCAAACCTGATGTTGCAGGTCTGTGTGTCTCTTTGGATAACTGCTGGACATCTGCTAAGCACTGGTCAACTAGAAATATGTGGTGTGGCTGTTTTTTTTTTTTTACACCTTGTCAATAATGGGGAGACCTCCTCTCCCCAACCCCCCCCCGCCTCTGTCACTCTCTCTCTCTCTCTCCACTCTCCCCCTCACTCTGTCTTGTACTCTTGTGTCTCTCCAGTGCCTTTTCGCGAGGCGCCTGCATACTCCAAGCGGCGGCGGGCTCCCCAGAGCTCGCTGTCGGCCCCGCGGGTGCTGCTGCGCTCCAACAGTGACAACAACCTGAACAGCAGTGCCGTGGGCGCGGGCCCGGACGCCCATCCGCAGCGCAGCCTCTCGCCCCAGCTGCTTCAGCAGATGCAGAGGAACCCCAATGGCACCGTGAGAACCATGGGCCGCGGGAGCCGCGCTGCACCCCGCAGCCGATCCCCCTCGCTCAGCCGGCTCGGAGAGGAGCAGCGCCGGCAGCAGCTGCGGTGAGACGCACAGTGCCACACGCACACACACACACACACACACACACACATCGCAAAACTAAACAAAACACCAACACTCAACACATGGATGTGCTGGTGTCATGGTTTTTCCCACAACTGGAGATCAATTACAGTAATAGCAAGCTCTCTAACCAGCAGACTAAAAGTTTTTGAGGCTCACTCAGAGACTAGCTATATGCTCTACTGCAGAGTTGGTGAAATGTTACTTACGCCTTATGGTTCTCAACCGTCGATATGATGTGGGAATGACATACTGTGTCTCTCACACACCCACATACAGTGTACATAGTTTCATATTGACAGACTGTACCTGGATGTGTTGTTTCTCTTCACATCGTACACACACAAACAGAGAGAACACATCTGAAGATGACCTTTCAGCCCGGAGATTGCCTATTAACTGGGGACAGCTTCTCATTTACATTTTTGCATTTAGCAGACGCTTTTATCCAAAGCAACTTACATTTTATCAACTATCAATTACATCAGGGCCAGTCTCCCCTAGAGCAACTTGCTCAAGGGCACAACGGTGGCAGCAAGGATTCTAACCCACAATTCCCAGGCTACTAGCAAAGATCATTGAATACTGACCAAGATAGAGCAACATGATACGTTATAGTGGGAGCGAACGTGAACGGTTCCGGTCTGCATAAGTAAGTACGTCACAATATCAACTTTTCAATGATCTTTTGTATCAGCCTATGAGGGCTCGATTCTGGTCTGCATAAAGGGGGATTTCCCCCCTCCCCCTTGCGAAAATAGAACACGGAACTTAACGAACGTTTGCGCCTCTCGCTCCGCTTTTACCCTCTCTGCTACTAGCGTGCTAGCCAGGTTCCTTAACTGTTACGCCATCACCGCCTTCATTTCCTAGAAAGCAGGAGGAGTGGCATTTTGATCCAGGGTTGGTTGGTTGCCTTATGGATCGTCCCACTGTATCAAGAAGGCTCTTTTTAGGACCGATGATCGATGATACTACGTAAGACTGTGGAGATATTGGTTACAAAAAGATTGTTGACAAAATAGAGAGAGGATGTGCCTTCCCACCCAATCACAGGTTTTATAACAAAGCCCTGAAGCAATGTGTGTGTGTGTGTGTGTGTGTGTGTGTGTGTGTGTGTGTGTGTGTGTGTATGTATGTGCAGGCACATAAATACTGAGACTGTAATCCGGATGGCATTCATCAGAGAAAAATGAAGATGTCCCTAACAGTCCGCACTGTGCCTATGACTGTGACTGTGAAGCCACGTCTGCGTGTGACTCATACTGTGTGTGTGTGTGTGTGTGTGTGTGTGTGTGTGTGTGTATGTATACATGTGCCGTGTGTATGTGTGTGTACACATGTGCGTTGTGCTTGTGCACTGGAGAATCTCGTTGGCTCCCTGAGGAGGGGGGTGCAAGGAGAATAGATTCAGTAACTGGGCCATGACGAACAGAGGGAAAATGAATGAAATTGGAAAGCAAGCGAGCGGTTTTGAGCTGCATCACGGATCTCCGCAAGCCAAGCAGACGCTCACCCATCCCACCACCATCCGTGGTCTCCCAACAACCTGCCAGCCTGGCTTAACCGCACCATACTCTCCCCCCTCACCACCATAAAGCCTGTCAGATACTCTCTTCACACACATGCACACACACACACTCACTCTCTCTCACAAACACACACACACACACACACACACACACACAAACAAACCGTTGTGGCTACAGACACACAAGGTGTTGGAGGGAGCGCAGAGCCTCAGCTGCCCTGAACCAAGCCAGCTTCACTCCCATAATGGAGTTGGAATATACTGTATTAATGTCTCTGCCATGGGAAGCAAGTGTCAAAAGCCATTTTCAGACATAAAAGAAAAAAAACCTTAGATATCTAACAAGAATCAAATGGTAGGCTGCATGTCTGAACGCAAAACTCAGTTTATTTTTTTTGTTTCTTTTTCGGACATGACACTGCCTACCCCCTAGTATCATGTCTAGGTACTAAAAGTTTGCGCGAAGGTGTGAAACGACACGGTTAATGTCCGTGCAATGTCTGCTTAGGCTGTTGATTCTATACGGCTCTGCAGAGCTCCCTCTGTAGCCTACCCTTTGCAACTCCTCTGTCTGATACGGAGTGAGAGCCATGTCTGAATCCTCTGTGTTGTATACTGTAATATCAGTGTGTAAACGTCTGGTTAATTACTGGAAGAGTTATGTCTGAAAAGGGCTAAAGTGTGACTATTGTCCTAATTACCAGACCAGTTGCTGTGGCTGCTGTGTGTATTTTTTTATACATGTACACTAGCAATTTGAATGATTTACTGGTTATATCAGTGTTATCATTGGAGTGTGTGTGTGTGTGTGTGTGTGTGTGTGTGTGTGTGTGTGTGTGTGTGTGTGTGTGTGTGTTTGTGTGTGTGTGTGTGTATGTGTGTGTGTGTGCATTCATAATGATAATGTATGTCAGTCAAGTTGAGCCCACATACTGTAGACCAGACTGATTATTTCCTACAGTTTCTACAGCAGCTTACTCTAAATGAACTTTACACTTCTTTGTTTGACTAAGGCAAAGCCATATCTATTTACCATGTAGCTTTTCCGTTTGCAATTGTTTACTAGTCAGTGTACCATACATGCCTGTGTAATTTGCCTAGTATTGCATGCATAGGTCCTGTTGTGTGTGCATGTTTTGTGTCCAGGCAGAGACAACTGTTTCTTTTTTTCATCCAGTGCTTACCCTCCAAGGCTTATCGGGTATGTCACTGTGCACTGTACTCTAGGGCCACACAGCTGTTAGAATTTTTTTCTTGCTCTGGTGTTCCTGTGTATTTCTCATTCTTAAGGATTAGTGTGTGTGTGTGTGTGTGTGTGTGTGTGTGTGTGTGTGTGTGTGTCTGTGGGGGTGTGTGTGTCTGTGTGTGTGTGTGTGTCTGTGTGTCTGTGTGTGTGTGTGTGTGTTTGTGGATTGAGCCAGCTATACTGAGGCTTTGCTTACTGGTGATGTAATGCAGACTCTAAGGTGATTAAGACACATGCTCTTTCAACCTCTATACAGATTAAAATTACACATATGGTGCCATTATTTACAGAGTCGACCAGACCATACACTTATGTCCACCCCGCAATGGTCGTTCTGCCAGGGTGAGATCAAAATGATTCACACATTCAGAGTTCTGTCCAAATAAAAATAAACCAAGCTACAATGCGGTGGTTCGTTTTAGTCATGTGAATGTGAGGGGTCTCCCATCTTGAATCCCAGGGGCTGAGAAAGCGTGCGTGGGATGTGGCATCTTCTGTCAGCCTCTGCATCTTGTAGTGGAACTTGTCACTTGTTGTTGGATGTGGTTGGAACTGAGTCCTCTCATGGTGCTCTGTGTGTGTGTGTGTGTGTGTGTGTGTGTTTGCTGGTGTGTGTGTTTTGTGTGTGTGTTTTATATGCTGCTTCTGTGTGTGTGTGTGTGTGTTTTATGTGCTGTTTCTGTGTGGCTGTGTGTGTGTGTGTGTGTGTGTGTGTGTGTGCACGCGTATGCGTAGTTGTGTGCTGTCACTCTGTGTGTGCGCGTGTGTATGTGTGCACATGTGCATTCGTGTGAGTACGAGTGCAAGTGTGCTCAGGTGTGAGGCCACATGTCTGCTCACTCTCTCATTACCCTGTTCATGAGGAGAGGTCCATCCCGTTACCCTCTGAGCTGTCTATCTATCTCTCTGTCCCTCTCTCTTCCTCTCCCTGTTTATCACATCTTGCCACCCCCCACAACCCCACAAATGTACACAAACACACACACACACACACACACACACACACACACACACACACACACACACACACACACACAACCGGTCA
>JAVQKI010153209.1:5000-16422 GCA_036025975.1 Nematalosa erebi
TGTTACAGTTAGTCAATGGCATTCTGCAGCTACAGGTCTGTTTTGATTTGATTCCCAAACAGCATTCAAATCATGGACGATAATAGAGCACAACCGTATGGAATACAGCAAGGTGTCCGGCTCCTCTGTGGACCAGCCATACATAGGAGAGGTCCACTACGTGAACGCCAGCTGGGATGAAGTCACTGCTCTGGCCAACACGTCCCTGTACTGCGAACAGTGGATTGACTTCTCCTGCTACAAGTCCCGCCTCCTCAACACACCCAGTGAGTAGTGACCAGATAGTCCCATAACCACTCCTAATTCCTTCCTTATTGGTGATTTGCATTGCTTTAAAATCAATAAATGCATGTATGTACATTTGTTCAACATAAATGACCCATGTTAAAGTATAATGGCCAGTTTACAATGACCAATGTCCTGATAAAATGATCGAAGTATTCAGTAATAGGTAACTGGACTTCTTTTTGGAGTTTGAAGACCACACCCCTCATCATGTGACAATGGGTCACACACCCAACATAATTAGCATAGTCAATAGGTGAGATCTTAACATCAGAGCAGCTACAGTAACACCCTCTTGATCCTGTGAACATTATGACCAATTCAACCCCAATCTCACCCATTGACTATGCTAATTATGATAATGGCTGATCCATGTGACCAATTGTCACATGATGAGGGGTATGATCTACAGTTCATAGTTACACCCACAGTCCAGAGATAATCTCCTGGTCTTTCCATCTCTAGGCCAGAACTGAAGAAGCCTTTTGGTTGGGTCTTCCCAACCAAAAAGAAGTCCAGTCACCTATAACTGAATTCTCTGACTATCATGACCTGGCTAAATGAGAATCTTCACAGATATCCTGATAAAATGGTTTCCCTCCAATCTTTTTTTGTCAGATGGAAGGCCGTACAGCTTCTGGATTGGTCGCAATAATGAGAGCCATGAGTACTGGGGTGGAGCCTTCCCAGAGAGCGGGAAGTGTGGCTGTGCCATCAACCATACCTGCACAGACGCCAAGTTTCAGTGCAACTGTGATGCAGACTATCGGCAGTGGTGAGACAAAAAGAAATTGAGAGTGTAAAATGGGGAGAGGGGGTAGATTGAGATAAGGCTTACGTGAGTTATTAGGCGAGTTATTTCTCAAGGCTTTTAGTGCTCAATAGTCTGCGGCTGTGTGATCTCTGCAGGTACTCCGATAAGGGCTACCTGATGTTCCGGGACCACCTGCCTGTCAGGAAGATCGTTATTGGTGACACCAATCGCACAGGCTCAGAAGCTCAGTTCAGCCTCGGGCCGCTCCGTTGTCATGGAGACCGTAAGTCATGGAGCTCCCTAAGCTGACTGGTGGTGTTTGTCTAACCACATAAAATCACCCACCACAATACATTATATAGAGTCAATAATATAGTATGTATCATACTCTTTAGTCTATCATATTGTACTGTAATTCTTATCCAGTAATCTTTCAAAGTGTGTCAAAAGTGTACAGTCCCTCTAATTGCAAGTAGTAGTTTATAGGCTAGTGTATTTGATATATGCTATAGGTTTCATGTATTGTATCTGCTCTGTTCCCTTCCCATAGGAAGCATCTGGAACACTATTGCCTTCACCAAGCCCACCTACATCACTTTTCCCACATTCGTCCCTGGCCCCAGTGCTGACATCACGTTCCATTTCAGAACTTACCGCTCCAGTGGTGTGTTTGTAGAGAATGCTGATGACCACCATCGCAACTTCATTCGTGTGGAACTCAACTGTGAGTAATCCAGCATATCAAGGAATACAATACAGCAAAATCATGGTCCTCAGATTATCTGGAAGAACTCTCATAATTCATCACACTTGCTCCTATAAAATGTTTTTATTGTTGTAGCTGGACAGAATTGTAGATCAATAAAAATAATTTGTATTCCTCTATGTGTCATAATCATTATCATAATCCATTGTTTTCCTTTAATTTTCCAACACCCCCACTTTTCTCATCTTCACCTCAGCCACCAATGAGGTGATATTTGTGTTCATGGTGGGGGATGGTATACAGAATGTGACGCACCGCTCACCACGACCTCTCAATGACAATGAGTGGCATTACGTGGAGGCTGAGATCAATGTGAAGATGGCACGTCTGAAGGTGGACTTCTACCCAGCTGCTATCCGGAAGTTTCCAGGCCAGACTTATGTCTCTATGCAGTTCAGTCAGCCGCTGCTAGTAGGTGCGTTGATCTAATTAACTGGCACTATTTAGCAACTGTTTTCATAGACAATTGCGTTATGGTTATAGCTGTACAACTGTTTCAATTCCAATTCAGATTCTCTCATACTCCGATTTCTACTCTGATTCCGGTTCTATACCAATTCTGATTCTAATTTACTTACTCATCTCACCCATATATTCCCACCTTCTGGTCTTGTGAAGGTGCTGCCAACCACACCCTGAGACCTTTCCTGGGCTGCTTACGGGGCTTGCGGCTCAATGGCGTGCCGGTGGACTTGGAGGGGAAAGTGAATGAAGAGGTGGGGATACGCCGAAACTGCACTGGAGCATGCCTGAACGCCGTGATTCCCTGCCGAAATGGCGGCCAGTGCATTGACGGCTATGCTGACTACTGGTGTGACTGCAACAACACCGCCTTCGATGGCTTTTATTGCCACAAGGGTAAGTGTGCTTACTTTGGATCAACTTTGTGAAGGAGATCTTGTTTTTTGCAACTTAACTTTTTTCTTTCTGTATATATCCTCCTGTTGGAGCTAAAATAAGCAACCACCACAACAACGCTCTGAACAGTGAATGGAGCGGAACACCAGAAATCTCTTGTTTTCAAACATCCTGTAGATGATCAATCATGCCTAACACAACCAAGCCCTAATATTTAAACTTTCCTCTCTTGACTTGACAAACAGACCCAACTCGCTGCCCCCTGGCCTGTGAAGAAGAATTACTACTGAGTGGTTTTCAGTGGCGGGACATCACCATTACTGCCACATTCATTAAATCCTATCACACGCACCGCCAAGCAGAACCTCCCCTAGGCCAGGCCCAGGCACAGAGATAATGACTTGATACTCAGCAGACACACAGCTCACAACACTGTATATCTCATCTACTTCTGCATTATGTGACTCGCAGCGTGTGTGTAATTCAGTTTAGGTGGAATATAATGGCCTAGCTGGAGTAGCGATTAGTGTTTATTTGGTACTGTGTATGTGGGGATTCCATCTGTGTTGTGTGTTTGTGTGTGTTTTTGTGCAAATCTAATCTGTATGGCAGCAGGCCTAAAAAGCACTGCTGGATACCAGGGTTAGAGATTTTTGGACTTCAGATTAATTTCATCTCATATGATTGGCCTACTTACACAAGCCCTTAAGTAAATATGACTCTGGGGCTGAGTAGTATGTGTAGTACAGTATGTTAAAAAGGTGCAGTAGAATTAGTAGTATTTGTAGTAAGTGCCTGAGTAGTATGTGTATTAAGTGTCTGATGAAAAGCACTCCCTATCTCTGTGATGATGTTAAGTCGTGTTTCATGCCTGTATTGTTTTGTTGGCAGACATTGGGGCGTACTTTGAGGCAGGCTCTTGGCTCCGTTATGACATCCGCAAAGAGCCCATCGACGAGGACGCGTGGTGGGCCAACTACTGGATCGACCCGCACTGGCACAACTACAGCCTGGGCTACAATGACACCACCGACGACATCGAGTTCAGCTTCAGCACTGTGCAAGCACCCGCCGTGCTGCTCTACATCAGCTCCTTCTATAAGGATTACATCGCTGTACTGTTAAAGAAGGATGGTGCGATATATGCTTCCAGACACGTATACATATGTATATGAACACACATATGAATGCACACACACACACACACACAAGATTATTGAGAAGAGAATATGAGATATTAGACACAAACATACATACAGAAACACACACAAACACACACTGTACCATATGTAATCTCAGGCCATGTGTGTAACTGGTAACTGATGTGTGAGTGTGTGTTTTTTCACAGGAAGTCTGGGTCTAAGGTACAAATTGGGTCTTGTGACCTATAAGTACCAGCTCACCTACCGAAATCTGGCCGATGGCTACCCCCATTTCGTCAACATCACCAGACATAACAGAACTCTGAGAACACAGGTGAGATCTACTGGTCGTCTACTAGCCACAACCTCAGTAGTGACAAAGACCAGCAAAGAGACCAGTGCTGAAGCACTCATTTCTGACTCTGTTTGTTTGTGTGTGTGTGTGTTTGTGTGTGTCACAGGTGGACTACATGGAGCCATGGTATGATGTGGTTGCTCTGGAGGTGGATGCCAGGTTTGACTCACCCAAATCCATGTTCCTGGGCAGAGTTATGGGTAAGCGTTGGAATATAAACATAGCAATCTAAAGTGTCCTATCTGCTTTTTTACCTGTCTGTCTTGCTCTGCCTGTCACTGTTTCAGACTCTTTTCTACCTCTATTTTTATTTCTGTGTCATCTCCCACAAAAACATTCACTGTGTACCGAGAAGTAACAGTACAGTTTCTCAATATCTTTATCTTCTCTCTCTCTCTCTCTCTCTCTTGCTCTCTCAGAGGTGGGTGATATAGACTATGAGGTTGCACGGCACAACAGCCCTGGATTACAGGGTTGCATCTCTGGCGTGCGCTATAATATCTTCGCCCCGCTGAAGACACTTTTCCGGCCAAACGTAACAAATCCACCGGTAGTGACGCATGGCTACGTGGTAGAGTCCAATTGTGGCGCGTTCACTCCTATACACGGTTACGTTCCATGGGAGGTGGACCCGTGGTGGACTGGCCTATGTAAGACTCCTTTTTTCTAGAATCCATTTGTTGTCTCAGTTGGATTGTCTTGTTTTATTTCCTAAGCAGCTAATATTAGCAGGTATACGTTATAAATACAAGAAGAGGGCGCCTTAGGTTGTTCAAAGCAGATGTAGGGTAGACCTTCCCAGTATGCTTTAAGGCAACTAATCATAGTCCATTTAAGGTGACCCCTTTATCCCAGTTTCAGAGAGTTTATGACAAGGCCCATGTAGGTCTTTTCAGGGGGAGGGACATTACTGCACAGGTGAAGTGATCTTTATCCTCTCTTCCTCTGTGTTCTGTAGTCTTCTACTACATCCATGATGACGTGACCCCACCTTGGATGACCTGTAAGTGCTGTGCTGGACTGCTCTTGAATCATTCATCTCCACTCATCAATTTTTAAGGCAAACCATCACTCTGTCAGCCCAACACCTTTTCTGTGATCTCTCTTTCTTTCTCTCTCTTCCTCTTTTTCTTTCCCTCTCCATATTTGAGTTCCATTTTTATTTCATTCCTCCCCTGGTCAGACTCTGTCACTGTCAAAGACACACGACCTCTCACTGCGCTAGTAATTCTGTCAACAGCAGAAATCCTCTTCCCAGACCGCTGGTGCAGAGAGCTGGGGATTATGGGATGGAGAGATAATAGGCTTTTAGTATTTGCCTGTCTATGAAAATTACAAAAATAGTAGCCGACAAACAGAAGCACACACACACACACACACGCACGCACACACACACGCACACACACACCTTAATGTTCAGGGATGCATTACACAAAACAAGAGGTTGTTACTTAAAACTTAGCTCACACATTGACAGCAGATTAGTGATCCAACTCCAATGCAAATCCAACCCACTGGACTCTCTCTTACACACACACATACACGAGTTTTAGAAATAAACATACCAGAGAGTTTGTGGTCTGGTCTTACCCGGGATGAACGAGCCAAGATAATCTCTTGTAGATCTCTTATAGAAATAGTCAAGAAGTGGACATTCCCTTGACATTACCCAAGGATCAGTATATGAAAGTAGTCTGTGGGAATGGGTGAAATATATAATGGTATATACGATATGGCCCCACCGCTAATAGCCTGTATGTGTTTACTTGTGTGTGTACGTGTGTGTGTGTCTGTGTGTGTTCACAGTAATCATTGGATCTGCGGCCATCCTCTTCTTCCTCATCCTGTACGGGCTGTACCTGTATTTGTACCGGTATAAGGGCAGCTACCACACCAATGAGCCCAAGAACCTGGAGTCTCCCAGCAGCTCGCGGCCGCTCACCGAACCCCCCACCAAGGAGAAGGACCTGCAAGAGATCCAGGACGAGCCCCACAAGGGCTAGCGTGCTAGTGCTAATGCTCTTTCTCTTCCTTCGGCTTTCACTCTTTTTCTTTCTCTCTCTCCTTCAAAATCTCCTTGCCATTTCTCTCTCAATTGTTTTCAATCCCTTTCTCCTCTCTGCTTTTGCCTGTGTGACTGAAATGAGCTGGTTGACAGAGAGTGGGCACCGTTAGGAGCGTATGCTAATACTTCCCAAGGACCTCATCAGGACCCCATGGCTTGCTGACAGAAGTGCCTAATTAAAGATAATGTGATAGTGCATAAAAGCAGATGCAGAACAGTTAGAGGCAATCACTAGGAAAGCTCAGTGCAACAACCTTTCCCCAACCAAACCCCAACTCTACTCCATACTCTCACAATCATCAGATCTGCCTCCATCACCCTTGACCCTGAGGAGAGATTGGAGTGCCAGCCAAAAGACTCCTCTCACAAGCTTCACCATCAGTTCACATTGACAGGACGGCACAATCATATCTCCAGCAACATGACATGAAAATTCTCCTAACGAACTTGTGAAAAGTGTATTTACATGTCATGAAATTATAACAAGTCAGACTCTATTAGATATTAAAAAAGCATGAAACCATCAGACTATCCAATGAAATATGACAAGCATTATTTTGCAACATGCTCTTGAAGTATGTGACACATTGACGATATTACGATCCTAACTT
The DNA here is from genome assembly GCA_036025975.1 of Nematalosa erebi. Taxonomy (NCBI): domain Eukaryota; kingdom Metazoa; phylum Chordata; class Actinopteri; order Clupeiformes; family Clupeidae; genus Nematalosa; species Nematalosa erebi. The sequence goes on from JAVQKI010153209.1 coordinate 11,837, forward strand.
TTGTATGAGTATTTATTATGTTGCAAGTCTTCGTAAAAGACTCAGAATTAAGACTGATCCATAATGTTTCTGGTGCTGGTTTTGAATAGGCAAATTAGCTGGAGCACCGTGTTTTGAGGCATCAGTACAACTTGTAGGAGGTGTTAAGGCCAAAGGTGTTGTATGTGATGGGTCCTCAGCAAAGCCTCGGCAGAATGTGAGAAGTGGTTCTGAGGGGCCAGATTCTGTCTGAGCAGCAGAATTCTGAGCAGACCATGTTGAATAGGAAATCTAAAGCTGTTGATATCTGAAGACAAGCATCTTTTTTGGAGACACAAGGTTTTCATTGAAAACTGTAAAATACTGTAAAAAATCAAGTAGTTACATCTAATTGTGGTTCACTCTGTCTAGTTGCGCTTCACTGATTTTGGACAAGCATTTCTTTACATCTAATGTAAGCCAGGCTAATGTAGTAGTGCAGAAAAACAAACAAAAAACAGTTGGTGCTAGCACTAGCTGGGTGTTAGCGCCTAGCTTCAGGGTTAGGTCCAAAACTTGAAAGCTGAGTCAAGCCACCCCCATGAAGTGTTAAGCCATTAGTGCATGCACCCTCTGGCGTGGTATGACCACTCTGTGTCTGTGTAAGTGATTGTGTGCGATCAGAGGACACGTGTTTGATAATATAATAATAAAAATGTGTGTCTCAGGGCTTTAAGAGAGAGCTTAAGTCTTGCTGCTCCTTCTTGCTTAAAATCTTTCGGCATAGGATGCAGTGTCAGTTGATAGAGGTTGTAATGTAGAGGTTGCAATCTCTGCAGGTTTCAGAGGGTTACAATTCGTGGCTACTCACTAAACGTCTAGAATGTCTGTCACCTCACTGAAGCAGGACTGGAGTGCTCAGTGAATCTCAAGCACCTTAAGTCAATATCACAGGCCAAACTGATAGTCCGAGGAAGGACTCCTCGTGTTGTGAGCAAATCAATGTGGCGTATCACCCAGGTGTCTTCCGCTTGACTGGAACAAACACCTGAAGCCCTCCCTGGACAAACTTGGACAGTGCAGTTTCTTTGTTCACTTCTAAAAAAGAGGGAATATGTTTGTTCAGGTTGATTTGTTGATAAAAGTGTGTCTTTTGGAATTGAAATAAGATCAACTATGTTGATGTTCCAAAAACACACAATTAAAATGTGTGCCATGTGGAGTCGTCTGCTTCAACAAAATGACTATTCTACTTGTGGTCTAGGTTGATGGTGATCTTTAGGTGACAGAAAATGTACCTAAACTCTGCTGCTTTTTAGTATGAAAAGGCATGAATTAAATGACGTTTTAGTCTTTTCATCACATACAGAGTGGCTTCAGGGTTTTTTGTTTTTCTTTCCGCAAGTGAATGTGCTCCCATAGAATTGAACCATTTCACCTCGGCGTGCTGCCAGTGATCATCAGGACACTTGTCCTCTGTGCTCTGCCGCTCAGCTGAAATGTGACCTCATCTCAGATTTCTGATCCCTGCTGTGTCTCTGGTTTGGCCATTTTGATACAGTCAGAATATTTGTGCCGGTGGTGCTGAATCAACAAGCAGATCAGAATCATGTACCAGAGACCTGCTTGTGTGACTAGTGGCAGTATGCTAACAGCCCTATTCCCTCTATACCCTAAAGGGTGTTTCTGAATGCACCACCACTCTGAATCAATTGGCTCCAGTCATATGCCTCTTTGTCGCCTCCCAGTGGCCAGCAGGCCCATCTACATGCAGCAGATAATGGAATTGAGTTGAATATGAGCAGACTCTGAGATCAATTACGTCATCCTCTTGCCAAGAGGGCTATAGTATTCATCTCACTGATGCTTGCAGTAGGACAGCATGTCTGTCTGAGATCATCGTAATCAAAGCAGTAGGTGGTGATGCCATCATGCTGACTACAGTGCTGACACAGAAGAAGGTCAATGTCAGAAGCCATTAGAGAAGATCTAGAATAGAAGCCATGTGCCATTTTTCTTAAAAAAGCTATGCATCCCAACAGCATGTCTTCAGCACTTTGCTTCCTAATGCAATAATGAGTTTCATTGCTTCCAGCACTAGTCACCTAAGACACCTCTTGTTGCACTTAGAGTATTCTATTTATGTATACATAAATATATCAAATATATGTGAACTTGATTTCTGAATTTGACCGGTTTGTACTGTAATGGTTGAGAGATGCTGAAGTGAGTTTTGACTGTGAGTTGTTGGATAAGGACTATGGGTCATCGTTGCTTCATGTGCGTGCTGTTCTGTGACGAGTCTGACTGAGGAATCTGGCTGCTGGGCAAACCCACTCCATTCAGTCCACTGTGTCCCACTCTTCTACCTCTGGATGGTCTCTCTTCATTTTAGCCTATGATCTGCTGCTGGTCCTCCCACACCTATCCCAGAATTCACATCTTTTTCCTTGCTCCCTCTGTCTAGCCTCCCCTTGTCTAGCTTCCCGTCTTCCCGTCACAATACGGTTCAAGACCATCATGTCTTACAAAACAGGGATTCTCAATGTATATTTGTATTATCTTGTTCTAATAGTGTATAGAGAATATGTTTCTTGGTGGGTCGTGCCACTGTTAATCATGCCATATCCTAAGCCACTGAGATGTCAAATCAATCTCTCTCTTCCCATTATAACTGAGTGAATGCAGATGGGAACAAGTCAAGCCAGTAGCCAGTACTAAAGCCTTCATGTGTGGGACGTTAACTTCTTGCTAAAAAAGTGACTTAAGCATTCCTAGCACAGCGTAATGTATGTCTTTAAAGCGGAATGTGTGTACATAGAGACTCATACACTCATTACTAGAAGTCAGGGTTCAGGACTTGGTTGTTTTGGATAGGAGGGGCACAATATGGGATGTCTCTGAATGGTTGTGGTGTTGGTTTTGGTGGTTTTGTTTTTGGTATTGTCTCTTCTCTGATTAATCACTACATCACAGATAAAGTTGAACTAGAAGGGTGAATTTGGTTCACATGGTCAAAGTTCATGTTCAGGGGTCATAGGTCAGGGAAAGCTCTTCTGGGTCGCCTGCAGTATTTCATCACCTTCAGAGGAAATGGATTATTCCTATTTCTTCCCTTTTGTAGTCATTTTTTTCTGTGTTAAAACCGTTGTATATAACCATGACTGTGTAAAATTCAGACGCTAAACCAAACTGTCACTTCAATAAAACAAGCTTGAAGGAACACGTTTTCTTATCTCCATCATTATAAATAATCAGACATATTAAACCTCTGAGACAGGATGCAGTATAAATGTAGAGTTTATTTTCTTCCATACACATATCTGCTTACATGTACATGACAGGAGATCCATTAGCATTTTTTTACGTGTCATTTCAGCACAGAAGCACACACACATCTCAGATTGCTTGTCATACATCTTTTGGAATGAGGGAATGGGTGCCAATGACAATATAGAACATCTTTCAGGCAGGAGGCGACCTGTGTGAGCATACACACACATGCACACAACAAGTTGCCCACACATGCATATGTCGACTTTCAACTCTCCTGCAGTCTGCATGTGGCCATTTAGCCTTGCCACTGTACCTACTGACAGTCGTACTTCCTGTGGCCTTCTGGAGTCATAGAAAGAGCTGTAACCAGCACCATGCCAGTAAAGGCCTCTTTTACGGTCTTAACTAAAGCTCTCAGGATAACTTCATTTTGACTTTATGACACATAGTAGCATAGAAATAGCTTAATATGATCTATTTGTAAACATATTCTTCATTGGACATAAAAATACTTAAGGCCTGGTTGTATTTGGTAACATTTCTTTCTAGAGAGGGCTTCATTTGAGATGATAAACAAGGCTTGTAAACAAGCTTTTTATATGTGGTGCATTTTCAGATATCTTAAAGTGAGAAGGTCTTCGCCCTCCCTGTCTTGTCCCAGTGCATTTGGCCCAAATTCAAAAGCCATGTTAATTTCCATAAAGCAGGAGACTTTAACCCTGCGCTTGGTGCCACCCTGTTCTGCACATGTGCTATATATCCCTGGTCCAACATTTTTCAATTGAGATCAATGTAATCAAAATGCTGTAAATTCTCTTAGTAAGGTGTGCTCTGCTTATTGAGGATAGAACTGACGAGTTCATTGAAGTATGCAAATCCAGGACCCAGGGCAGATGGAATATGTGCGATGGCCTGGGAGAAGATATAAGATTGATGACCATGGCCATAGTTGCCTTTGATGCATTTCTGTTGTCTCTCCAGTAGGGGGCTGCAGAGGTCCCTGCTAATGCTATAGCTACCCATGATGTACTACAACAGAGTTCCTGCGAGACTGGTTTTCATGGGGGGAAATAAAACTGTGAAACTCGTGCAGAACACACATTAATAACAGAACAGCCCCTTGCACTGAAGACCTTTAAACATTAAACTGACGCCAAAGTGTGGGACGGGCCCCCCGGTGGTGGCAGAATTACAGTTGAGAAAGGGGAGGATTCAAATGTGGAATTGGAAACTATTAAGTTTCATTTTTAAATTTTGTATGGTAGTGCTTTTACAGCACAGTAGCCTACCTTGTGATACCTACATATTTAAGATTATAGCTTACTTTGCATTATAGTTAAGGCCTGCCATTT
>JAVQKI010153271.1:0-20154 GCA_036025975.1 Nematalosa erebi
GTGAGCAAAGTTCATTTAGTAGCGTGAATTTGAGAATAGCGTTTTGTTTGGTATTTTAGTATTTACGTGGAACGTCAACAGAAATGACGTCATGCAGGATCTCATAGTGCACCTTTAAGAAAACAACGATCGAAACAGCTGCTCTTCATTGGTCTACCATGTTGCATGTTGTAAACAAAACAAGACAAGCGGTCGCATTTATTTTGCGTTATTTCAAGCCCCTTGCAAGTACAGCCCTTGCCCCACCTTCACATCAACCAACTCGGTGTAGTGTGAACAAGTTTCCCCCGAGCTGAACTCGAGTTTTGGGGTCAAGTCTGAATTGTCCGTGTCATGTAACATCAGTGAATAAAGGTCCGGTTAATTACTGGAAGCTGTGTCTGAAAATGGCTGTGGAGTCTGACTTGTTGTCATAGTGCCCGCTAGGCCTGTGCTGTGGACGTACCTTGGCACCCTTGAGCTTGCAGAGTGTGTGGAGAAGGGTCTTGAGCGTCCGGTGGGGGACGTCGCTCTTAAGCTGCTTGAGCTTCTCCTTGGGGAACACCTTCATGAAGTTGTGCACGTCCAGGAGGATGCGGTCCAGGTTGATGCTGTTGATGGTCTCAGGAAGGAAGCGGATCATCCTCCACAGGCACTGCAGGGACAGATGCTCCCACTTAGACACACACATCCGCATGGGCAGCACTGCAGAAATGGACACTACAGCAATTACTGGATGCTTACCTTCATGACCAACTCGGAGAACATTGGAGAACCTGCTGTAGTGAGAAGACTGTCTTGGAGTAGCACCAACAGAGCACTGGGGAAAGAACAGACAATATTGTGAGTACAAAAACAAATCCTGACAATGAATGTAACACACATACACATACACATACACACACACCTAAGGATGTTGGTCTGGTCAGACTTCTCTAGGACTCGGACCACCAGAAGGTTGACCGAGCGGATGAGCTGCTGTCCATCCTCGATGTCCTCAACCCGGGCGTCCAACATGAGGGTGATGAGGTCGTGCATCAGGTCCTTCAGCACCCCCATGGATGCCTCGCGTGCCAAACTCTCAACCGAGAACAGCTAAGAGCAGATCAGAGAGATCCCACATTGAGAAAGCGATATACGCAATCAATATACACCACCCCTCACCACATGCCCAAAGACTTGGCGTAACATCCCACTCACAAACAAACAAACTACCATATAGGCCCGAATTTAAGATTAACCCTAACGCTAACCCCAACCCTACAACTGCCACACACGATTGATAATTGAGATTGAGATAAGAGCTTGTCTTGAACAAATTCAAAATGAGCCTCGAGTGGTATAAACCCTAACCCTAACCCTAGACTGACTGGATTTACATGCACTTCAGCATCCCTTAACCCAAAGTTGATAACATTTGGGAAACAGTGTTTAAATGCACACAAAACCAGGACACTTCATATCTGATTATCTTCTGGATACAGAAGCACATACTCTCCGATGTGGCATTGCCATGGTCACTGTGTGACTGAATGAGTCTTGCCCAGTGCCTGCAAAGACTTTGAGTACAAGCTCTCCTTCATCAGTAGCCTATGATCAATCTAAGAAGGACTCACGACTCAAGACAGATAATGTTGATCAAAGATCATTGTTTTTCTACATGCTAAGACCTGTTTCTATTGCAAAGAAAGTTTGACAATCAGTTACTGTGATGTGCAAAGAGAAGAGAAGAGGAGCGAATCACTGTTATGTTTGAGTGTCAGACAGGGCTAACTAGCCCCTTTGACACACAAGGCTGTAGCCGACCCAGGTCACAGTGAGACCTCTATGGCTAATGCACAGTCTTCTGCCTAGTAGATAGCCTACAGTGTATTGTTTCCACCATTCATACTATTCATTCTAATTAAATGTGACGAATTTATCCATAAGATTAATTAACTTAAGATTGTTAAAAACACAACTGGCTAACTTTTTTTCCAATGTTCCAAAAGTTTTCCAATTTTCAAATAAAATAATTTTCTAGCCCATAAGGCTAAATTTGGTCTCCACAAAAAAAGGTTTTCTTTTCCTGTCTTTCCCCAAAAATGAGTCTGGAAAAGGGGGGCTGTCTTACATTCGGGACTATACAGTAATACGTGTCTGACTGCTGGGAAGTCAATGATGGCTGGGAAAAGTTATTATTTCGAGAAAAATTTGTGGAATTTGCTGATGTTGCAACAGCACTGAGAGTGCTGGGAATTCATAAGGACTTTAATTACTTAAAAGCATTCTTCTCAAAACAATTTCACAATATAAATCAAGCCAGATGCTTGAGCCCTACAAAGTAAACATTTAAATGAAGATGCTCTGTTTCGACAGACTAGGGGTTGCACAATGACTAAGGAGAGGAAGAGGAGGACTAGTTCTGCTCACAGAGAGCATGTTGCCGATGATGCAGCTGTAGAGCTTGAAGATGTCCTTCTTGTCCAGCCGCTCGTCGGCCATGTGGGTGTTGTAGATGAGCCGCAGCTGCATGAGGGTGGCGATGAGGAACTGGTCAATGTGGCCCGACATGGCCTCCGCCTTGTCCTCCTGCCGCAACACCTCATCAATCTAACACACACACACACACACACACACACACACAGAGATTAAAAACCTGAGCTCAACAATTAAAGAACATCCTCTCTCAGGCCTGTTGTTCCAACCTGTGCGAGAGCCTGGATACTGGTGTTGATATCTCCGCTGGCCACCTGCGAGATGACAAAGTTGATGGTGGAGGCTGTGCTGTTGCGGAGGTCATCAAAGTGTGGCGACACCGAACGGATCCTGGACACACAGAAAAAAAGAATAACGCACCTTCAAAAAAAATGGTCTGATGCTGGTACTAAACAGGGGAAGCACAGGTAAGAAGCCTCAGATACATATTTTAATTCAATCACCTTAATTATTTACATCAAAAGCTTTGACATAATTTCTCACTCCAAAGATACCACAATGAGAGTCTTGAGTTAATCGCATCCTGTCTAATCTAAATATGAATATATATTTTAGTGCTGTCAAAAATATTTCGTTATTAACGAGTTAACGGCAAACAATTTTAGCGCGTTATTTTTTTTAACACAAGATTAACGCTCGCTGTGACCTAGTGAATTTGTGGTCATCCGGCTTTAATCCGGAAGCAAACACAATAAGCACGGATTTTTTAGAAGAAAGTGAGCGTCCCGGTTGGGTTGGTAAGCCTCTGGTGCAGCAGTGAAGAGCAGCAGTGTTGCGCCTGATCGCGTTCATTGAACAGTTCATGGACTCGTTCATAATTTTGGTAAACATGAATTGAACGTCCTGTATTACTGCCTGATGAACAATATTCTGAACGCATTCATTATGGTGTCTGTGAACGGCACTTTCACTCTTTTTAATTTCGTTCAGGTGCCAGATTTTCATAGAGCCTTCCAGGCGAAAAAAAACACTGTACAGTCCAGTAGTCAATAGTTGCGAGTATGCCGAAGTTGCATGGGGACCGAGAGTTGTATTGTAGATAGAGGTTAGTATATCAATTTGGCAAAGGCAGCCACCAGTGTCGCACAGCCGCATGCGTCATCGAAACAAAAAGCTGCATGGAGAAATTGTAGAACATGTAGAAAGTGAACCATGGTTTCTGCGCTGTAGGCTAAGACCTATCATGCTGCTTCGAAGATCGCTGAGGGGGCTGTTTTTGTAGGCCTATCTATTTTTTATTGATTTTGCTTCACATGTGAATGGCTATAACACTGCATGTTGTGGCTTGCAATAAAAAACATTTGCAAAGCAAGCCTATCCACTTTTCCATGTTGATAAGAGTACCGGTACTAAAATGATAATTTAAGGGGCATTTAGAATAGAAAAACTGTGCGATTAAATTGTGATTAATCACAAGTTAATTATGACATTCATGAGATTAATCGCGATTAAATATTTGAATCGATTGACAGCACTAATATATTTCAATAAAATAAAGGGCTTCTGGCCTTAGGAGCAGTCTACAGATCTCTGTTCCAGGGTTTCCAAGAGAGAGGACCCGGTAGAGGACTCACTTGGGCTCTGGGATCATGACTGGCTCCAGCAGCTCATCCAGCTTGTGCTGCACCAGGTCAGGCAGCTCGCACACGTTCGTGTGGTCGTTCTCGATCATGTCCAGGTCGAGCTGGAACTCCCGTGGGATAGAGGGCACCGAGTGCTCCGAGTGAGCATTGTGCTGGCGCGCTTGGCTGCAGGAGAGGAAAACAAAAGAATCGGGGGAAAGAAAATCAGTCAGCCGCTTGTGGAAATGTCGAAACAACAACAACAACACATGTTTACAATGTAAGGATGTACTTTAGAGGAGGTCTATTGGGTTTTTTGCCATTGGGGGGGTGACTGGGTTATGGGTCTGCGTGGTTCAGCTTTGCCTCAGACTCTGGGAATCTCGCTCACAAGCATGAGAAGCTCCTGCTAAACTGCGCGAGCCGCTCAAGGCTCCTGCCTCAACCCTACGTGCGTGCCAGCAGAGAGGAGCTACAGGAGGAGGATGAAGAGGAGGAGGAGGAGGAGGAGGAGGAGGAGGGCAGCAGGAATAACCATACTTACATCCTGTATGTGCGATACATTATTCTGTCCACGGAGAGCAGCGCACGCACACACGTGTGAGAGTAGGGAGTTATACGGAGAGGGAAAGAGAGAGAGAGAGAGAGAGAAGAAGATACAGGCACCGGATTAAGAGAGACCACATGCAGAACACCAGAGGAAGGAGTCAGGACAGGGGAGGAAACTGGAAAGAAGAATGGCAAAGAAGTCATCATGGCAAAGAGATTAGTAAGGTTACAGGCACACTAGGGCAGTATGATCCTCTCACAACATGCCAAACCATTTCATGCACTGGTCAGGTGACTGGAAAACAGAAGAGGGTTAACAGGGACGGACGTTTTCTTGTACAGACCTTACCACGTCTCAGAAAACGAGGCCATTATGGAGCTACTTCTACGTGAATCAAAATGGCTGCTCTCTGCTACCAACATGGCAAAAACCAGCTTGTACAGTAAGAGGAACTGATCCTGGATCTGTGAGGGCTCTGAAATGGAGCTCCTCGTGTTTGGGTGACGTACTTGAGCTTGTTGGGCATGTCCTCTTGGGGGGCTGGCTTGCGCATGGTGTTGGGGTTGGTGGGGTGCTCTCGCTGCGCCCGCTCGGCCTGTTTGGCGGGGGCGGGCGGCGTCTTCTTCGCCGAGCGCTTGATCCGCTCCTCCAGCATACTCATGTCCTTCTCAGAGAGCTGCGAGAGAGAGCGGCTTCGGTTAGTGAAGCAAAGAGAGACCCTCTCTGTTAGAACACTCCAATTCAGATGCCTACTTTTCCCATTAGTGAAGAACCTTTCCAACAATAACAACAGTGAAGAACACTGAAGAAGCTAGTGGTGCCCCCAGATGTGAGTATGGAGAGCTGATTCTGAAAGCTGTCTGGGCCACAGAGATGGACTCACATTGCCGATGAGTTTGAAGACCTGGTCACCGCAGACGTTGTACACCACCACCACAGTGTTCAGAGCAGCATTCCGGACAGTTGTGTCCCGGTCACCAATGTGGACAGCGATGTCCTTTAGAGCTTTAGCCGGAGTTGGCTGGCAAACATTCATTCCGAAGCCCTCGATCAAACACCCTAACTCCTCCAGACATTCTAGTGAGGACATCAATCAGAAACACAAGACATAGGAGAAATTAGACAGAGAAGGAATCACACAATAGCAACTCCATGCCTCTAGTTTATGCCTCTATATGAAGAGCAGTTCTGAGCAGCTGATTGGCTGTGATATAGGAAGGTTTGCTCACCACATCTTTGCTTTGAGTTCTTGGACTTGGTGCCCTCCATAAGGAAGGGGAAGAGCTTGCTGGCGGGGTACACCTTACACAGCATGGACAGGATGGCACGCACGTCTTTACGCACCACATCCTTCGACTCCCCTACCTGCTCAAAGGGCATGGGGCACGCAAAGGGATTAAACCGGTGCAATACAGAGTGTTCACTCCAAGAACAAAGAAAGTAGTTATTCATCCTCACAACAGATCTGAAGAATTAAAACCTAAATCAGTCAAACTGAGGTGCTTTGGAACTGTTTATGTTACTGCACAACTGCTGTTTTATGAGTGTAAATAATGAATAGAAGAGATAATTGGTCCAAAACTCTGAAGGCTGATATTCTATTTCCTATACTTCTGCACATCACATTAGCACACTAGCTGACGTCTCAATGGCTCCCACCTTGAGGATGAGGTACGGGATGAAGGAGGAGGCCTCATAGTCGTTGAGGTGGTAGTCCTCGCGCTTCAGCATGGTGAAGAGCAGCTTGAGGAACTCCAGCGCCTTCATCAGGACACTGGTGTTGGTGTCGAAGAAGCGCAGAGTGAACCACTTCAGCACCAGGTCCAGACAGCCAATCACAGCCTCTCGCTCATCCTCCATGTGCTACTCAGGCAGACGACAGAGGGAGACAGAAAAAGACGGGAGAGCATGAAGTCGATTTCCAGAACTTGAACTGACTTTTTAAACTGCCATGAATTGGCTTCTTGATTGTCTTCATTAGTTATGGCGAGTGGATACAAAAACACCACATTTGCAGAAACTGAGCTTGTGACTGTCAGTTTTACCTCAATCATGGCGTTGATGGCTTTGACGTGGTGCTGGAAGTCAAAGTGGAAGAGCTCATCCTGAAGCCACTTGGCCAGGCAGGTGGCCATCTGGGTCTTGAGCTGCTCCACGTACTCGTCCCGCGGAGTGATGAAGTTCCACTTGAGAATCTGCAGCGCAACAACAGCTTCAGTATGACACACGCAACATGCAGCTTGACAATTCATAACAGAGAATGGAGGCTGATTAGGATAGTTTAAAGCAAAGGCATAAAAAATCCTAAAATCTTTGAATTTTAGTTTATTTTTAAAATTTTTAAATTACTACAGACACAGAAAAGGGGTTTGAAATTCCTTGAGCTGTAATTAAGGTATTTCCACCACAGGCCACAAAACCCACTAGGCCTAGAGGGGAAGGTGCCCACCTTGAGACCCTTCTCCTCCTTCATGCGCTGCTCTTTAGCATTGGGAACCAGGGTGAAGATGGGGCCGGACTTGTCCTCCTCATCCTTGGCACTGGCCTTGGCCGCAGGCTTCTTCCCCACCACACCCTAACCAGGGATAAGGGATAATTAGGAACCACTGAATGAGTAGACACGCACACACACACACACACCCCCACATACCCAACAACCTCCTAGAACGACCCAGTGCACTGATGTGCAAATGACGTGCAAAACCCAGCCATCCCAAGTGCACCAGTGATTGCTATGACTCTTTCTTAAGGACACCAGTGCTCTTGCTAAGGTACCTGCTTATCTTCCAGTCTTTGGTCTGAAAGCCTCTTGAGCTTACTGACATGACTAGCTTTGTCCAGGCCAGAGTTGAGTTCCACACTAGCGCTCTATATTTCATGAACAAAGATCAGTTTCTTAAGAAGAGCTCACCCTTTCTTGGTAAGCAACTGAGTCCGTATTGTTTTTTTTCCCTCTAAAACACTAATCATTCACTAGTCCTTTTGCCAAAGATTAGTCTAAACAGTAACATGGGTCAAAGTGTTCAAAATTCTGTGGCAAACAAAAGACAACAAAAGATGAACCTTTCTAGCTGCTGGGCCAGCTGACTTGGCTCTCTTGGTGTCGGGTTTGGATTCACGCTCACGCTCACGCTCGCGCTCGCTGGGAGCAAAGTCATCTGCTGCACTCTGCATACTGGCTGGAGCTGAAAGATAGACCAGATGTAATGAGGACACCTCAGCTTACATAAAGCAATCTGGTTGGATGCTAAACCAGCATCCCGCAGGGTAATTTAGCCCAATTGCTGCCTAAATTCTAACCTGAAGAAGAACAAGGAGATAATTGTCAACAGGCTGCTGTAGCAAACTGAACAACAAACAAAACATAATATCGACTCTTTTGATCCCGTGAGGGATATTTGGCCTCTGCATTTAACCCAATCGTGAATTAGTGAAACATGCACGGCACACAGTGAAGTAAAACTGTAACCCAGAGCAGTTGGCTGCCCGCTGTGACCGTGCCTGGGAAGCCTTACTCAAGGGCACTTCAGCCATGATCCACCGGTCAGGAATTGAAACAGCAACCCCTCGGTTACAAGCTCCAAGCCCTACCCCCTAGGCCATGGTAGCTCCCCCCCCCCCCCCCCAAATAAAAAACAGCAATGCAATAACTAACTCCTCTGGTTAGAAAGTTCGAAGTTGCCATTTGTACCTGTGGTTGGTTTTCCAGATGAGGCCCTGCTGGAGGATTCCTTGGCCGGGGCGGCTTTAGCAGGAGCCGCAGGCTTAGCTGGCATCACTGCCCGGGCCTTCTCCAGCATTCCCACCACCTGATCCTTAGAAGACGGCTGCTCACACAGAGAGGAAGAGAGATCACGTGTTAGGGGGAAGAAAATGGCGAGACGGAGACAATTAGACAAACAGATGACTGCATTCAGAAGCAGTGGAAGCTAATCAGGCGTCCTATTGCTCTTCCATGGGTGCCACAGAGCCGAGTGGCCTGAGGTGATCCAGTACCTTGAGCTTGCTGGTGGCCTTGCACATCTTGTCATAGCCCAGGTGCATCATGAAGGTGGGCAGCGCGTCCTGGGCCTTCTTGCGCACGTCTCCGCTGCGGTCCTCCAGACAGGCGTACAGGGGGAGCACGCACAGCATGAGGTCGGGGGACACGGCCCGCAGGTTAGGCAGCCTCTCTGCCAGCCAGCCCAACAACTACAGCACACACACACACACACAACAGAGGGGTTAAAGGTCAGACACTGAATTTTTTCCCAGTCTATTGCCCTAATTAAGACTGATGGATAGGATAATACAACCAATGAAAAAAAGACTATCTGAAGGCTCATTAAATCAAGGACAAACCGTAGGGTTGGGGAAGGGGGACTATTGGTCATTTATATAGATTTGTTCACTGACTGAATCGCGTCTATTTTTATTAATACATTTATATTGACTGAGACTAGATACTAGATCATCATCTCAAGGGCAAGGATGCAGTTCAAGAGGTGCTGGAGCCAAAGGCATTCTTGGAGTGTGTTCTGTAATGTGTGCGTGTGTGTGTGTGTTACCTCTTGTCTGAGGAAGGGGTTCTCCCTCTTGAGCTCGTCGGACAGGTCCTCTCCCTCCAGCCATTCCTTCATGCCCGTCTGTTCCACCCACGCATTCAGAGTCGTCATGGCAGAGGTCCGCACATTCGGCTGAGGGGCAAGACAGATTTCAGAGCCAATGCTTAAATCACTGCTGTCACAACAAGGAGAGGGAGTGCGTGTGTGTGTGTGTGTGAGAATGTAATTCCTTACCTTGCTGTCTCCTAGCACAGTGATAATGGGAACTCCCAGGTTTTTGACGTGCTGTTTGAGGCCTGGGCCCATGGCTGTGGCCAGCTGCTGCAGGATGTTTAGTGTCTGCTGAACCTGTGGGGGACACACAAATCATAACAGCTGACTACTGCCCTCTGCTGGTGGAGAATAAAGTGTTCAAGCTCACACCACCCGCTCAAAGCTAAACATTTATCTTTAAAGCAAAGCAGTAGCCCACAAGACAAATAGATGATGCATCACAGAGTGACTTCACAATGGATCTCTTTCCCTCTCTTTCTCTTTCTCTCTCCCTCTCAAACACAAACACACACACACACACACACACACACACGTGAGGTAGGTGGACTCCTTACCAATAGTTTGTTGGAGTCGTTGAGACGGCCCTTGAGGGCCAGAGGCAGCTCCCCAATGTTGGTCTGGATAAACTTGGCCTCAGAGATGACTGCAGCCACCTCGTCCAGACCCTCCTTACGGATCTTCCAGTTCTTATCCCCAATCTTGGATACCATGTCAGACGTGATCTTATCACTGCAGGCAAAAAACAAATCAGGTTAAGGATGCACTAAGTGGGCTGAGCGAACACAAACTTGCTGCATGATGAGTGTGTGTGTGTGTGTGTGTGTGTGTTACCTGATGTCTGTCCTGGGCAGAAGGTCTGTGACGTCTCCAGCCCCTCCCTCCTCCTCCTGCTCCTCGTCCTCCTCCCCATGATCCTCTGCACCACCCTTCTTACTGACGCAGCGGAAGGGAGCAGGAGCAGACTGGCCCTGCATCTAAACAAACAACAACAAACACACACATAAACAAACAAACACACATACAAACACACAAACAAAGGGTTAGTATTTAATAGCCTAGCTTTCGGAGTGGCTCAAATGACAGGCAGGAATACATGTTGGAGGTAATTTGGGCAGTGCAAGCAGGTGGAAGGTTAGTACATGTATTGTTTTAAGAGACATACTGGCCCTTATTTCCAAAACGATCGCATGACAGTAAACTGTGTTTATCAATCTGAATGTGAACTCGAATGAGTGGTATTTAGACTCAAACCCATGTCAAGTCAGGACTTCGTTAAGGGGTCATAGCACACAGCTGCATTCCTGTCAGGAAATTGTGAAGTTATATTCATGAAATATAGCCTATATTTGACAAAAACTACTCCTGAGCATTTACCACCTCTCCTAAACGTAGCCTGCTTGATAGTCCTTTATACAGCCAGGATTGCGGGACAGATCATACTGTTAACTAATTTATTTTAAAAGTGCCCAGTATATTAGAAAGTTGTGTATTTTCTTCAGGGACAAATGACTTGTGTGATTTTGTAGTGAAATCGTTTTGCACTGTAGGGCTTTAGTGGCAATTCATATGCTTAGTCTGAGAAATAAGGTTTTATGTCGCCCAGTTTCACATCTTCCTTTGATGCTGCCGGTCAAAACTAATTGGCTCAGCTGGAGCTGCATGTCACCAGGGGATCTCTGGGTTAAAAAAAAAGTCTGGTTTTGGACACATGCACCTTCTAGTCGCAAATTCTAGGGTCCACGCCACTATATTAAGAATATATCAGGGTCTGATATTTATTTTATGCCCGTTTCAGTCACTGCATTTACCAACACTGGTCATTCTTACACTGGTATTTGAGCAATACGACCCACAATAAATCAAATGTGAGCTGGCGCTGGTTTCACCGTTCATTTGATAAATGAGGGCCACTGCGTATTCAAATTACTCACCAATTGCCATAACTGGCCACTGACAGGCTACTGAATTTTGCTGTCATGCATAATTTGGTTCTCTCTCATACTTTTGCTAATGCATACCTCACTTTTGATGAGATCAGCATGTTCTAGAATGCTGTGCTCTTAGCACGTTCATAGATGTGGTTTTCCAGAGTGCAGAGCTGGTTAGAGCTTTCACCGCCTCAAGGCTGAAGTTTACCCTCCCCTCCCTGACAAACACACACTGAAGCATCTCCGTCAGCACAAATGTACCTTCTCAAACTCGGCGTCTATCTGGGAGAGCAAGGCAGTTTTCTCATCCTCGAAGAACATGCGCAGGGGAGCTCCCACGTACAGATACATCACACCAAGCAGGGTGATGGCAGATGTGCGCACAGCCTGACACACACACACACACACACACACACACACACACACAAAGATAGGAGCTTTAGCACCTCTCAAGGGGATGATAGATTCACAGTTCCACATAAAAGAAATTTGGCTATGGAAATATGGAGGTGCAGTCTGTGAGTATAAAATGTGTCTACATTTGAATAGTATTTCCATATAATATGCTTAGCAACTTGCGACAGGTGTAAAAATAAGTGAGCCCAACTGTTCTGACTAAAACACACCTCATTGGTTAAGAATGTGGCTCATGGGCGTATCCCAGACTAGACAAGACAAAAGACTGGCAGCCTAGACAACCAACAACAAACAAAACACTCACCGGATTGGTTGCACCCAAAGCAGTCTTAACGTTATTGATAAAGGCCTTCACATTGATCCTGCAGGAAACAAAGTCAGAAACACAACGCCCAATGAAGCAGATGGATCTCTCAAGATTACAAAAGTATCAAATCATTAACAAATAATTCAGTATGGAAACAAACCCTGTGAATCCAAACTCTTTCATGGCATTTGCCAACCAGTTCAGAGTCTCAGCCTGATTCTTGGGGTTCTTCTGTGAAAAAGCCATTGATACCACCTGGAAGCAATATCAACAACATAAGAATGTTTCGAGGCTATTTTTTTATCTACATCAAATATGTCCTTGATTTATTAGAGCACATTTTCTGTTAGTGCACATCATTATGTCTTAAAATAGCTTTCTATAACAATGCATAGCTAATCTTGAAATAAGCTATGCATTATTAATATTACTGAGCAAATAATATTAACTTTCGCCCGAACACTTTGTTTTTATAAACATTCTGGTGTGTGTTTGTGTGCACTGTTGCATGCATGTGATGTACGTGCATTTGTGCAGCAGTTGTCTGAATCAGTGACAATAGAGTGAGGCTAAAAGTAGGTTACAATGCAATAGGTCTACTGCCAAGTCCACAGGTGTCTCTGGGCCAGGGCTCACAGCTATTATTACACTGTACTCAGACACCTTCCGTATTACTAACACTGAGTCAGGAAGATGCAAGATAAGTGCTGTAGTCCATTATTATATTACTATTCATATACTACTATATTACTAATATTTGAATCATATATCAAATTACTGTTGTACACATAACAAAGAGTACTTGAATGAATACAAACGTGCAAATGATAGCCAATTAGTGGACCCCCTGCTATAAAATTGTCCCTCCTTTGCAGGGTTGAAACAGACCTGCTCAGCAGTCCAGGGCAGGGAGCAGGACTCGCCGATGGCCGTCAGAGCCTCCTTGGCATTGCTGCCACACTTCACATCACCAATCTTATCCACCAGCCCGTCCAGCACAACTAGGGCAGAGGTCTTGGAGAAGATGCCCTTCTTAGCAATCAGGCCCACGATGTGCAGCTTCATCTGCATCACCTAGGACAGGTCAAAGGGCATTGAAAAAAATTGTTCAGTCACCTTCAACAGCTCCTTTACAGTAAAATAGCTCAAAAAGCAGAAGGAATTTATTTGTTTTACACATCATGAAGTGATGCAAACCTAGCAAGGACCACCTTCATCTGGCCTTAAACTTCGATTTGGAGATTTGAAAATGAGAGGATTCCTACTGTCGACAGACATACCTGGAAATTCGTCTCCTTCCAGCCCGGCTTCTTGGCCAACATGCGGACCAGTGCCTGGCACGGCATCTCGCTCCGGTCCATCTGCTCCACGGCCTGGAGGTGGTCAGGACAGCAGCACAAAAGAGCGTTTACACCCACAAGCGCACCATTGTTTCACTCCACTGTCTGAGCACACAACTGGCCCAAAAATGACTGCTATGGATGACTAAAGCCTAACTAGGCACTTTGCTACTTCTAAGGGTGAGTGAAAGAGAGAGAGAGTGAGTGAGAGAAAGAGAGATCGAGAGAAGGTGTAAGGGTAGAAAAGTTACCCTCTGGAATTCCTCCATGCTTGCCAGACGCTCCTTCCAGTTGGCACTGTCCAGCTGTTGCATACAGGTGGCGGGCAGCACGGCGGCAGATTTCTCCTCACACACCTCCAGCTGAACAAACAAACAAACACACACACACACACACACACACACACACACAGTTTTGAGGGACTTGCACTACTTGACATTTTTATTAGAAAACTCAGCAACAGGCCAAATGAGATGGCAACAAATGAAATGCTTGTTTGCATACCGACAGTTCAGTCTCTACAATCTCCTTGCTTTCTGTGGCCTTCTTTGATTTGCCACTAGGTGCACTAGAAGCCTTGGTCTTCTTAGGGGGTCCAGCCGCCTGAATACACAAAAGACAAAAACAGAAGGGAAAAAAAAAAAACTCATTAGTGCAGTCACTCATGCGTCCTACAAGCACACCCTCCTCGGAGGAGCTTGCGGAGGACAAAGGACTGCATTGGCATTTGGCAGGTCACTGTCTGGAGACTCACCTTGGCGGCTGGGGCTTTCTTGGGAGGCCCAGAGGCCTTGGGTGGAGGCTCTGCTGCCGGTGCGGCCTTGGCTGCAGGCTTCTCCTTCTTCTCAGCCGCTCCTCCGGCCCCTTTCTTTCCTCCTGCCAGCTCCACTTTATCAGCACTTTCTTTTATCTGGTGCAAAGACACAGCCCAAGGGGAGACAGAGCATTAGCAATTAGCATTGCATTCAATAACCACTTGTAAATAGTTTGACCGATTTAACTATTATGCAAATCTTATTCTAAACTCATAACCACTTCTTTCATATCCTAGTGCATGATGGGAAGACACTTTTGTGTCTGACAAGAGCTGAAAAGGCTTTTTATGGTTCATAATCTGTCCGTTACCTTATCAATCTTAAGTTTATCCAGGTCTGCCAGGAACGGGTTCACAGCTTTCTCACCCACAACCTTCATGGCAGTGCCCAGAGCTTCAAACGCTGCGTCTCGCACCTCAGGCGCTGAGTCATTCACTTGCTGTTGGTCAGAAAAAGTGTGGTTAGAGTAAAGAACAAAGACATCAGAAATAACCAGAAATGTGATTGCATTCTTCAACTTGTTTGTCTGGGCCATATGTACCTTCAGAAAGGCGGCACAGAAAGGCTTCAGAACACTTTTTGGCAACGTGGAAGGAGTGCAATGACGGAAACTTCTGGCAAGGAAGAGGGAGGCCTGCTGTTTAATGGAAGGGTTCTTGTTGTCCATCACAGCCAAGATGTCCTCAGCCAGATTTTGAAGCGTTGTCTACAAGCAAAAACGCAAAGAACCACAACATGAGTGAGGCCCACTGTGTAGTTTAAATAAATTAATTAATGCTTGAAACGCTAAGCTCATCAAACTACAAAAAGTTCACTCACAGTCAGGAAAATTGCATCAATGGCCTCCTGCAAGGCCTGAACTACTTGAGGTTTCTTCTCTTTGAACTTCTCTAAAATGGTTGGCACCGCCTTCAAAGAAGCCAGGAGAGAGCATGTCAATGAACTGAGTCAACAACAGCGACATAAATTTAGACCTGAGATCAGGGAGGGTAAGAAACAAAAGCTCACATGTCCCGCATAGGTCCCAAACTTCTTCCGAAGCCCCAGCGCTAATCCAGTTAGGCATTTGGCCGCCAGCGCCACTAGCATCACATTGGTATCTTTGCCAACAACCTGTAGAACAGATTTCAAGGGATTTAACACACAGACCTACTTCACCAGCGGATCTCACCTGCCAGACGTCTACTGTCTGCTTCACAAATCACTGGCAGTCACCTTTTTCAGGGCACGAACCATGTCACCATAGTCACCACTCTCCAATTTGGGGTTTTTAATCAACGTTTCTGCCGCTTCCAAAGCCTCCTTCCTTTCCTGCCATTTCTTTGCTTCCTGTTAGGGGTTGCAAGGAAGGTGAAGGGTGAGCGCACACAGCCTACTGTACAACCATGCAGTCTGGAGGATGTCTGTGTACTGTACAAACACTCACAATTTTCTCATAGAAATCTTTAGGTAACTTGGACAGGATTTCCACAGCTTCCAGAAGTTCATAGGGATCAGCAGCTTCGACACATTCTTCATCGTCATCTGCTACAAATATGAATCATATTTCACATCAAAGCAGCTTAATCAAACCACAGTTACTAGTACAATTCCCCCCCACCCAAAAAAAAAACTAGTATACTGTATTTTGGCCACCAGCAGCAGAGTGTGGGAGAAAGGGCAGTGACAGCATGGCTTACCATCCACCTGATCTCCTCCAGCCGCTTGTTGCTGCTCAAACTTGGCCTTGAGGTCCTGCTGGGAGCGCAGGAAGCGGGACTGTCTGGGGGCCGATGTAGGCAGCTTTACCCACTCCTCCTCCAACTCTTTCAGCTGCACATGAGGACAAAGACAGACACAAGACGATCCATTTATCATCTTCCAGCTAGGACAAACGCCACAAACACCCTTGGAAAAGCCTGCAGTACTGCTGTGCTTTGACAGGCAAAGAAAGCCAACCCCCTGGGAAGATTTTTGAATGTTTTCTTGGTGGCCCTCCCTGAATGAAAATGTAAGCTTTAAGAACAGAAGCCTTCCATAACAGTCTGTGGTTGTGATTTTTAAACAGTGGCACAGAACTGAACATGCTGGGGAAAAAAAACACTTCCTGAGAACTTAAATGATAAAAAAATAACTCTTTTAAATGTAATGTGCCCCTCCAAGTATCCTTCTCTTGTATTTCAGATTTTAGAGAACCTTTCTCACCATGAGAGCTTGAGTCAGACAGTCCTTTACTAACCTGGACAGAGTTGATGTTCTGAAGAGGGGGCCGTAGTGCATCTCGGATCCACTTGTAAATCTCTACTGCTAGCAACTTGGCCTCATCTCGAACTGCCTTTTCTCGAGACTCAAACAGTTTTGGCAACAGTTTGACTACTGGCTTTAGGGTGATAATCTTGGAACCAAATTCACTGCAAGCAAACATCAAAACAATGACTCACTGCATGAAATGACCAGATTGGGCCCAACATATTGACACACCCAAGCCCAATTTCCAATTAGTATATAGATTTTCCTAAGAAATTAGCCTACAAGGAAAGAGACACAGAAGTCAAGGAGGAGAGATCTAACACTAACCTGAGCGCTCTTCTTAGTGTCTCGACACATGCTACAACAATCTTGGGGTTCTTGTTGTCCAGTCCTTTAATCAGCTCTTCCTGGACCACCTCAGCCTTCTCTATTTCTACGTACATTAGGCATATATCGGAGCCCAGCTCTTTGGCCCGCGCTTTGGGCTGGTTGAAAACTTTGTTGACCACTCCAGACACTACCTCTCCAGTTGTTCTGAAAGGCAAAAATCAACCACATGCTGAATGCTACAAGTACTGATTAAAGATTCACATCAGAGGTTGTGCATACAAGATGAATTGAAAATTTCTCTCCATTCAACAACTAGGCCATCAGTGATGGTCTAGTGAAGACAGGATACTCCTCAACAACCAGGCCTAACAAACTATGTTACACACCCTGCAGCATAGGGGTGGGCAGTTATGACAACAGAAAAAAAAAAACTCTCAAAGCAAGCAGACAGCTTGTATTTGCATGTGTGGAAGAGTCCATGTGAGGTGAACGCTTGTGTCACATATCTAATTGCTATGACAACTGTCTGACAGTAGCAACCCTACAGTATAGTACTTTCACTCAAGGATAAGCCTTTTTACTTTTAGTACAGAATAAAGAAGTAAATAACATTACCCATATTGATTAGGGATCCAAACATGCCTCGGAGTGCAAAATAAGCAAAATTCAGTTACTTACTTGCCGGCCACATGGGCATTCTCTATGTACGCAAGTGCTGCCTCCAGGCCCTTGAGCTGAGCAACGGCGTTGGAGTCTGTTACAAATTTCTTTATAAGTCCCAAGTATTTTCCCCATTCTGGGCTCTTCTCGTCCTCTATTCTCTGGAAGAGCTTCAGTGCTTCCTCGTATCCATTTACTCTAGCTTTCCATACCTTGAGGCCAAGGCAGGCATTTAAAAGACAGACAGATAAAGACAGAACAAAACTAAATGAGTTCATGACTGAGAGATCTGACCCAGTTTCCTGTGGGGGTCTGAGTACCTGTAACAGACAGCACTATGTCAAGCTCTCATTACGTGCTTGATTGCCTGAGTTTGGAAGCCATTCCTTAAGTCATTATAAAGAAAAGCAACATAGACCCCTGGAAACTAAGAGGCTTAGCATCAATTGCTCTGATTCAGAGTTAGCATCTCCCAATTGCACTGGATATGGACAGCATCTCTATTTAAGCCCTTTTCTTCAGAAATTGTCTGAAGGAAAAATTTTACAATGACAGCAATACATGGCCATCATAGTAAAGATGTCTGAGGTTAGGCCTGTCTATTCCCTTTACATATTCCCTTTCCCTCCATGGGAGAGCAGTTTTGTTGAAATGGCAGAACACACATTGATGCAAGTAAACTCAGACAGTTAACTGATAGTCACCTTATGTTCACATTTTTGATCAATAGGCAACTTCATCCATTCACTGTCGTCCCCCATGGTTACTTCTGTATGGGTGTGCCTTATCTGTTTAACTACATGGAATAGGAAAACATCAGGAAAGGTAGAACTGCATGCATACTACATTAGAAACATTGATTTTTGGCAACCTTTCCACAACTATCTTGAATTCACAACTAACTGGTGGATATCTGAAAACAATGCATGACTGCATCTGAAAAACAACAACTCTTATGACATAATTAGTGTAAGCATTTACACATGAATCACCTAGCAGTTCTAAAGTTAATTAAGACACGTCCATGTAAACGGATTAGAAAATTAAAAACATGTTCTGTTCTACCACAAGAGAAAGTTAGACACAGGCTATCCAAACATCAAATGGCCATGAAGACGATGGTTAAGAGGCTCTCCATGCAATGCAGAGTAATATTCCTCGCGATAGATGCACCACCACTGAGAGCCTGCTAATGCCATGGCTAATGGAGCAGATTGGCGTTTCAGATTTCACGGGGATCCATAGAAATCCGCTGAACATCTATGAATCACAATATTCTCGATCAGATCAGGTGAACATAATCCATGAGAGTACGAAAGTGGTTGTGACGTTGGTCACAAAATCAAGTGTTTGGGAAAAGGTCAACCCCATATTCTAGACGCATTAACACAAACAACCGTTGAACTCTGCGTCAGACAAAACATTATCTTGATAGTTACTAGCACAACAGTGATGGTGACAGATGAACTGATGTTTACATCAAAATGCGCACCGCTCGGTTGACATTCCGCTAACGTTAGCAATTTAGCTAACTATGTTTTACCAGCTGGCTACATAACACCAATAACAGTAAACAGAAATAGTTAACTGTAACACTGGAAACATTTCTTGCTCACATCTGAAGGAACCATCTGCGAAAAAGATTCTAAACAAGAGAAAGCATCTGAAGTTTAGATGCTAGACAGCGTTATTATAATTTGCCTCGCCCACCTTCCTGACTTAACGTTAGGCTAAGCAAAGGAATCGATTTTCTGCAGTGAATTACACTAAGGCATGGGGCATCAATACTTGACTTGCACAGAAAGCTGCACACAAATTTATCAATGACTAATGCATATCTTAGATCTCAACATCTTTTGGATGTCAGCCACATCCGCAGGGGACATGGCATCACAGCTCAGCCTGCTAACCGTAGCTTTGTTAGCTAATTTAGCCTCAGTTTCTAGCTACCAAGTTAACGTTGGCTGGCTAGGTTAGCTCGTTAGCACATGAACTGGGAGGGCCTATGGGCTAGCATCGGCTACGTTACACTCGAAACGGCAAACACGTCCACAACCACGCCATTTCAGATGTTGACAACAAATTATTTGCTGTAACAGTTCCCACCCCATGAGACTGTATGGGCATAAAATGGTTGGCATGACGGTGCAGTCACCACACAACATGGGCACAAAATAAACCGACTCACTATTGTTTGACACAAGCGCTTGTTATTCCATCCACAACCAGGCCCCGAAAACGCAACGGTGGACGCATTAAATTAGTAAGTGCAAGACTCACTAAAAAGCTGATCGCCTTCACAGCAAAGTCAAATGACTTTTTAGATATACAATTCACTTGGTTACGTTACCTGTGTTCCGACAGGGAAGGCAGGGTAATTTTATGTATGGAGCTGATACTCAATCATTACTCTTCGACTTGCTTTGAAACGCCTCCAAGGGCGGAGAGTCAGACGGAGGGACTGTAGCGAACACAGCGCCTCAAGCAGCCGTCACTAGTACCCAGTGACGCATACATTGGGCTAACTTCTACCAATGCCCTACTCTGTTTCAAGGGATCGACTGTGAGAGAAGTCTGGTCTGCATATCACATTAAAATATAACCTACCAATGATTAAAATGTTTTCCGAAAAGCAATGAGCAGAGAAGACGCAACAAGACTGAACAAAAATATCAAATCAAGCTTACAAGGATAGGGTTTCCTTTTTTTTTTTTTTTGGCGAAATTAAGATTTTAAGTCTTGGGCTCTGTGATGTTTAAGTTGTAGTCTGTATTTATTTTTAAATAAAATAAAGAGGGTCTCTAACTCAACTAGAAGGAGCCTACAGGAGGCAGCAGGGGGAAAAAAAACTCTGATAGGCTATATATTTAACATCCAGAACATCTCTACAATGTTGTCCATATAGCCATTGGTAGGATTTCTCAATGTCAGCCACCTTCTCTATCTGCCGGTGGATATACA
>JAVQKI010153385.1:0-10444 GCA_036025975.1 Nematalosa erebi
GTAGTATTTTTTAATACCAATAATATTCCTACAGTACAATTTTAAAGTGCTGTAGTAAAATGTCCTAAAATACTATAAGATTATTAAAGTACTCAATAGTGATTTTTGCTTGGGGTGGGCAGTGGGCAAATCCCAATGTCTTCCCTAACCCTAATCAAGTTAAGTTTTAGAGGTTTCAGACTTAGGGCTTAGTGCTTAGGGCTTTTTGCTTAGGACTTAGGGCTTAGGGGATACACTGAGATTCAGCCATAGTGTTTGATGTCTTCTCACTACAGCTCTGTAGGCAGAGGGAGCAGTTTGCAATAGCCTCTAGCTGTGTCCTAAAAAATGCTCATCATCCCCAAACAGGGGCCTGGATATGATGAATGACCATTTTTCTGTGTCCATGTTTTGATCTAAACTCGCCTTCAACAAGTTACCCTATCCTCAGAACCTGCTGATGTAGAACAAACATGGGAAAGGGGCCTCGGGGGTAATTTAGCGGGATGCGGTTTGATTAAACTTGATTTCGCTCAGAGCTACTGGATGATGTACTGTAGCACGCCACAAAGTCAATTGAAAATGGGCCATTTCTCTTCTCCTCCCAAATGCCTCCAGCCAGACCACTCCATCCCTCCTCTTCTCGTTTTTTTCCCCCTCTTTCTTTCTTGCCTTTCACCATTAGTCTCCGTTGCCTGCCTAAATCCACTCATGCCTTGCGCTTTTCCAGTTCCCCCCTCTATATATCAACCTCAGTGTTTAGCATCGATTAAGTTGGCATTATAAGATGGCATCAGAAGTGCCCGATAACCTGACACCTTTGGGATCAGCATGGCAGATTAATATCCTTTTCTTACCATAGAGGAAGATTAATAAATGTGCTCCTTTAAAGGTGACTACTGATAATATATGCCCCCTTAAAGCCCTTTCCGGGGGCTTAATAATTTGCCCCTCTCTGTAGCAATAAACACAAGGAGGGAAGATTACTGTACAGCAGATCTTAAAGAGACAGCATCCTCACCTTAACCTCCTTCAATACAGCCGAATCTATTCCGTTAACATCTATTACTTCCTTCAATTAACCTGTGCAACACTGTGTTTAAATGGGCCTATTGTGTCAACACTGTCAGTAATTTACACTGACATTTGGGCCCTCAAAACAATGAGTGCGTTGGCACGGAAACAGCTGTTATAGACAGCTGCTTGGATTTCACTTTTGTGGAGGTGGTAGTGTCGTGTCTATTCTGTCTCTCTCTCTCTCTCTCTTTCTCTCTCTCTTTATCTTTCTCTTTCTGACCCCGACGAGACACCATCTGGAGTTCAGAAGTGATTGGTGTTGTTTTAAAGTAGGCGTTCAAAGATCGGACAAGCAACAATCCATTTAAACCGATACTGCAAACGCCTACATTGGCAGAACCAATGCCCGAGCAATAACGCTTACAGAAGACACTTGACCTCCAGCAAAGGCCTCTGCCACAGCTGATGGAGGGGGAATGTCCTTTCGTTCTGTCTCTCAGCCAAAATATGTCAAACTTAATCCCCTGTAGTCCTTTAATTGAGCCCCA
Organism: Nematalosa erebi; assembly: GCA_036025975.1. NCBI lineage: Eukaryota > Metazoa > Chordata > Actinopteri > Clupeiformes > Clupeidae > Nematalosa > Nematalosa erebi. Next base: position 1,545 of record JAVQKI010153385.1, read on the forward strand.
CGGCTTCGTTTTTGTCGATAGATTAATTAGCCACATAACTGTGGACTAATGCATTTACCCTACACACCACTGTACTGAGATCAGTTCAAGCTCATCAGCATAACCGCACCATCAGTCATCCAGAGCTTCCTAAAGTTTCCCTAATGCCTTGCTTACTTTTTCGCTTTTTTTTTCAGACTGATTTCTTGCCGTTACTTCCTTCCTTTTTCACCTCTTCATCCCTTTCTCTCTTCTTTCTTGAGCTGCCTTGTTCCACTCCTACCTGCGACTTTACTTTCTTTCTCCGTCTAGGGATGAGAACAGGATGTTCTTCCTCCTCAAGTCTTTCTCTTAATTCTTAATCTCCTTCTTCTAACAAAAACATCCCTCTCTTTGTTCGCCAAAGGGGATCATTGATTCAGTCTTCCTTTCCCTCCTCTTCCTCTGGATCCATTTAATCCCTTTCTCTGCTTCCTCTTTCTCCTATCTGACACTCATCCACAACTTCCACACTTTCTTCTATTTTCTTTATCCTCCCTTCTTTCTCATCTTCCTCCCCTTGACATCACCTTTACTCTCCTTCAGAAATCTTCTCTCCTGGCCTCTCATCTCCTTTCCTGGATCATCAAAACACCCTTTCTTCTTTCCCTCTCTTTCCTTTCATCTCAGTGCATCCTTTCTTCTTTTCCTCCCCTCTGCCCTCTCTCTTGCTCTCCTCTTCTCCTCCTCCTCCTTCTCTCTCTACTCTCTAATTTCCTGTCGTCGCGTCCAGACTCCTCTCTCCTGTGGTTTTCTCTCATCTGGTCTAATTTCCAGCTCATTCCCTTCTCCGCCCCTCCTTTCCTCTCATCTAAATCACTCGCTTTCTGTTCTTCGCTCCTCGGCTATCCTCCTATCTCTTATCTACTCATCTCTTTTACTCCACGTCTACTCCTCTACCTACTGTACTCTCTCTCTTCCTCTTCTCTTCTTTTCACTTCCCCTCTCTCCTCTTTTTTCTTGTCTTTACCCTCCTCTTTCCACCATTCATTTTTGTCCTCTTCTTCCCTTTCTTCTTTCTTCTCTTCCTACTTCCCCTTTCTTCTCCTCCCACATGTCCACCTCTTCTCTTCTGCCTTCACCTCTCCTCTCTTTTCTCTCTCTCTCCTCTCCTCCACTCTTACTACTCTCCTCCTCTCCTCTGCTCCCCTCCTCCACTTCACACCCCCTCCCCTTACACACACACACACACACACACACACACACACACACACACACACACACTTCTCTTCCTCCCCTCCCCCTGCTCACCCAGAGAGATCTTCTCCCCGGAGTCGGCGGGCAGCAGGAACACCAGGAGGGTCATGGATGAGAGCAGCATGCAGGGGATGAGCAGGTTCAGGGCGTAGTAGAGCGTCCGCCGCCGGATGGTCACAACGAACGTCACGTCTGGATACGGCTCCTTACAGCAGTCATAGAACACCTCGCTCCTGCCGCCCGGGACGCCTACGGAAGGAGGGAGGTAGCGAGGGAGAGATGGAGAGATACAGAAAAAGAGAAAGGGATGGAGAGAAAAGAAAAAGTTAGAGTTGAGTTGTGGAGCAAGAGATGGAGGGATGAAAGTCAGAAGGAAACAAATGAAGGGGAAAATGATGGAGAGAGTAAGATGGAGGAAAAGGAAAGGAAAAGAAGAGTAAGAGACAAAGAGATGGGGAAAAGGATGGAATAAAAGAAAAAGCCAAAGGGATGGAGGGAAATGATAGAAAAGAGAAAAAAGTGCAGGAAATGATTGAGGGAGAATGAAGGGATGGAGGGAAAAGATGACAACAAAGAGAGGGGGGAAGGGTAGTGAGCGTGATGTGAACACTGACCCAGATAAACAGCCAGCTTTGGGCCAGAGCAGGATGAGATCTGGCCCTGATGTGCCTGATCCACACCGTCTTTGGGCCAGAGCTGGGAGAAACCAGTGCCATAAACCAGTGCCATATGTTTATACAAAGTGAGAGATTTGCCACTCTCTGTTGTGTAGAAACAAAAAGTGTGTGTGTGTGTGAGTGTTGTGCGAGTGTGTAGGTGTATGCTTCTGGTTGCGGGTCTGTGTGCCAAGTCAGAATGGCTAACTCCAGCTGTGGAGATGAAAGCTAACCCCACACAGAGGATGAGATGAGGGGCAGTGGATGAGATGCCAACAGTACAGATCTCACTTTCCCTCTTCAACACGCACACACACACACACACACACGCACACACGCACGCACTCTCTCTTTCAAACTTTCATTCTCTAACACACGCACGCACACACACACACACACACACACACACATGTACAGTACACACACACACACACACATACACACACACACACAAAGCTAACCCCTGGAATCTCACTTTCATTTTTTAACACACGCACACAGATGCACATGCATGAGTGCGCACACACACACACACACACATACACATTTATATACACATGTAGACACAAACACACATCTAACACTTGGAATCTCATTTTGATTCTCCAACACTGCTTTTCACCCTCCGCCACCAACATTTGGATACGACTAGAGTCCCTAGAGAAGCCAGTTAGGTTTTCACACACAAACACAAGCACACATACACACACACACACACACACACGCACACACGCATTAGTGCACATAGACACATGTGTACAGTACACGCACAAACATACTCATGCAAACACTCGCGCAAGCATACGGCACACAGACGCACACACACACACGCACACACATACTGTCTATTCATTTAAAGTGCTTGACTTTCTTTTTTCTCCTTTCGCTAATGCACAAAAGTACAACTAAAAGCACAAAGGCAGGCAGCTGAACGGGGCTGACTAAAGAAATGAGACGTTAGAGGAGGTGCAACAGTTCAATGAGCAAAAGATTCAGGAAAGACAAAGATAAAAAAGACCCTCGTTAAGAGAATGAGGGAAAAAAAAAGCACGGATTTCGACAGAATATACTTAAAAAGGGAAACGCATATTCATGCCTCATTGACTTACATCAAGTTAATTGAATAGCTGTTCAGCTGAATCAAATTAAATGTACCACCATTAGATCAGATTAAACGGAGGGAAAGGGGGACTTGGCCGGACCAGAAAGGATCAGTTAAGAAATTGAGAGGGGTGATAAGAGAAACCTTAGACAATGCTCAGATCCATTCAATTACAACCCTAACGTCTGCATGTTTAGCCAGACAAGGCCAAAGTGACCTTGAAGCCACTTCCTTTTTATAAATTCTAAACAAGTTTTCCTGCCTCCCCCAGATACTGAGCCGCCAGCAAAAACAACAGCTGTGTGTGCTCGGCTGACTTAAACCTTTCAAATAATTCTCACTCAGCCATGCGGACGGTAGTGTATCTTTCTGAAAGCTTCTTGAGAGGGCACTTAAAGCGAGTTGCTCAAGTTCATTAAGAGTAGAGAGTACAGTGGCTTAAGCATAAGTCACAGGAATGTGTGTATGTCAGCACAGAGACATGAACGTGTGAGTGCGCTTCAGACCTGCGAAAAGAGCATACGTGACACATTGTGTGTGTGTGTGTGTGTTTTGTGTGTTTGTGTGTGTGTTTTGTGTGTTTGTGTGTGTGTGTGTGTGTGTGTGTGTGTCGTCGGCCACTGACATGGCTAACCAGTTGAGTGGATTAGTGACACAAGAACCATTATGACCACTATGATTAGCATTTGGCAAAGCATCAGCACATTGAGAGAGAGAAAGAGAGGGAGGGGGAGAAAGAGAGGGAGAGAGAGAGAGAGAGATAGAGTTAGAGTAACTTGATGTAGTGAAAGGGGGGCCGTGAGCTATCCTTCACATAAGGGTTGAATTCAATAGCATTTTGAATGCCAGGTTTAAATTCAACTTGTGGCTTTGACTGACCAGTTCTTATTTACCCAAGTGGTCTTATTATAGTCAGTCATTGCTAGTCAGGCTGTCTAGAACGGTGTTTTATCTCAAGAAAGTTTCCTGTAGAAAATGTGCTCTAAACCTAAACACAGTTAAGGTATGTAGTCAAGCAAAGCAAACTGAGGTGACTTGTCTCAGATTCATCTGAAGGGTGTTGTCTTGGGATTTCATCTCACTGACTTCCTGTTGTTGTATTCGTTTCATGTGCGCTCTGTAAGTACTGGTAGTGTGAACTGGGAATTGAATCCCGAGAGGGTTGATTTTGCACTTATTGCATCTGAAGATGGTTTCATTATCATCTCTTAAAGAGCAACTTGAATGTTACACTTTAAGTAAGTCCCCTAGAGAATCCTTTACCTGATAAATCTCTCCATGTCTGCATGTTTTATCTTAAGATCTCTGCCATATTAGGGAAATAGAAAACTATACTACAGTTTGCAGTAGCAAATCCGTCACCTGATAGTCCTTTCCATGTGTGTTAAATTAAGATCCCTGACATGTCAGGGAATGCGAAACTGCATTGAATTAAACTATTCTTTGCAGTAGCTAAACCTTTACTTGAGAGTTCTCTGTCATGTTAGGGAGTAGAGAACTGCATGGAATGAAGCTACATTCCATTCCAACTACAGGTTCCATGTTCCATGATACAAGTACTTGTAAGATACATTTGACATTTGGGTGTTTAGACACCTGAGCATTAGATGTCATTGTCTTGATTATTGTCCAGTTTTAACCAAGCTCAGTAGAAATCTCATGTTGCAGCATGCTCATTTCAGAAGTTGCCTCGTTCTGAAGTCGTCCCATTAATCGCAAAAGAATAACTTGTTTGGAGATCAGTGAGAAATCTTGCTGAGTCCACTTGGACTTGCCACTGGTGACACTGTACAAAAGAGCCAATGAATAGGTGTTTTCACAAGTCATATATAGCCTAACCATTAGGCATTTTTATAAATAAATTTAAAGGAGAAATCTGGTGTGAATCAATCCATAGCCCTTTTGTTAGAGGTCACAGAATGCTGTCAGTAGTAAAAAATTTAATACAACATACACCAAATAGTCAATTGTGAGCTAACACTAACTGAATGGGGCACAGAAACTCACTTCAGTTTCATTTTGCTAAGCCCCATTCAGTTCAGTTCGCTATTCGGTCTATGTGGTTTAACATACTCTGGTACCTTTCCTACAGACCTCAAACAACAGGGCTACTGACTGATTCTGGATTTTTTCCCTAGCATGGAATTTCTCCCAATTTCTTAATTTTTTTTTATGTGAAGTAATAGGTGACTTTGCAAAGTTGTATTTTCAGAGTAACTTCTGCTGAATATCTCAGCCTCCGGATTCTAAGTCCAAGTCTCCAAGGGCCATCTTCAAAAGCCTGACCATCCATTCCAGCACAGTAAATTGCCTATAAACCAGGAGCAGCTCGAGTGTGAACAGTGGGAAGTCGGACAGTCATGCACAGAGAGAAGATTGCATTGATTGAGTTGAGGCAGACCAAAGATGGGATTTGTTTGACCGTACTCTGCTGATGTGAAGAAAGGCCATACTTCATTGTGTTCGGGCGCACAGCAAGAACATTTCAATAAGGAAACTATATTCCAATATTTTTAGTAGCAGATAGAGATGAACTGACTTTAGATGACCTTGGGAGAATATTGTATTATAATTCAGTAACTTTCTCAGATATGACTTTTAACCTCGACTAGATTTGCAAGTTCCATTTACAAAACACAAAAAAATAGAAAAAAGAAATAGAAATATATGCATTACTTCAAGTTGCACGGCACCTATGACAAACACTGTACCGTCAGTAAAAATAAAACAAAACAACAACAAAAAAAACAGACAATTAATGCCATCATTTAGTCAAATTAATATGGAGATAATTAATTAAACTAAATTGCACTCCTGGTAGATGTATGAGTCCAGTGGCAGTTGAGTGGCAGTTGGGACCAAGTTTCAGGTCCTGCCTTCAGTCATTCCTGCCTTCAGTCCATCCCCAGTCCCCCTCCATCTCTCTCTACCACTCGTTTCCTGCCTGCTCTCAACTGTCCTGCTAATCAGGGCTACAAAAGGCCATAAATTAGCCTGGTTCTTACACAAACTGATCTGCTATGCAGCTTAGTATAACCACTAGGCCTACAGTATCTCCACTTCTTTTCATTTGCCTGAGACAGGGAACCAATCAAATACTGGTTTTACCCCAGGCGTTTCAAATTATGCCGCCCCCACTCTGTCTCCTCTCAGCAATCATTGGTCTGATTGGTTGTAGGCCTGTCCAATGCCTGCAGAGGCATTTTGATCTACGGCCATTGATTTTGCCTCAGAGAACTGCGAGATGACAGTTAGCAAGACTTAGCTGCATCCAGGCTGCCCATAAATACATTTCTTTTTACAAAGTGGGTTTAGCTTGATGGGACTCGATGAGTTTGTATTTGGTGGGTGTAAGTGTGGGTGGATAAGGCTGGCAGAGGCAGTAGTCTCTCTCCTCACCTACGAGGTCCCATTCGCCGTTGGGCATGTATCCAGAGATGTCGGCGTCGTTCATCTGCAGGTCCAGCAGCCAGCCGTCGAATGTCCATGAGCCAAACTTGAGCTCGCACTTCTGGATGTCGAAGGGGAACCAGCGCACATCCACATTGCAGGTGCTCATGAAGATTCCTGACAGAAAAAGAAACAAGGAGAGAGAGAGAGAGAGAGAGAGAGAGAGAGAGAGAGAGAGAGAGAGTGATACTATTTCTGAAATGGCACACTGTACAAAACTCAAATATACTGATCCTGATGGAGGAAAATTGTAAGAGTTGTAATTGTAAGAGTTGGAGTGCAGTAAGCAATTCAGCGATACAGCATTTTGGAAACAGCCTTTGCCTTTTAAACCCCTTGTACTGAAGCACTATATACATTAACGGTTGTTAAAAAGCCTACCACTCAACTCTGTTGTAGGTATTATCTTTGCCACTCTCCAGTCCAAATGCTTTTGGGGACAAAGGATCAATTCTCATGGACAAGATAGCCTCCAAAATATATGACAATAATTCACCAAATTGACAATTGTTAATAATCAATAACTTTGGGGCAAGTTTCCTTTAGAGCAACTTAGGGTTGAGTGCCTTGCTCAATGGCACAACATTTCCCAAATGTTCACTTCCTGTCTATCTCAGGAGTCTATCTTTCTCACCCAACTATGCATAACCCACATCCCCAGTGCCTAGAAATCAAGATGAACTCTAGCAGTAGCAAATAGTTTTGGTACGTCTAGCCACACACCATAGGGCCTCAGTAGTTTTCTACCAAGGTTCAGTAGGACCAATCACAATGCTCTATCTTTGTAAAGAGTCATTGGGTCGGCTTAGCACTATGACAACAGGGCTGCAACTGCTGCAACAAGGCTGTGGCCAAAGAACAGCAGTCATTTTAATTAGATTTGGTATCGACTTTGGGAGAGTCAGACTTTGGCTCTTCTTTGAATGACTTCAGTGCCTTCTGCTCAAGTCATTCATTTTAAAGAAGAACATATTTGCTGTTTTGCCGAAGTGGCTCTGATTGGGTGTCATAGCGCTATCCTATTGCGTGCAGAGGCAATTTAAAAAGATACCGCCTTAGGATTGACCCAGGTCTTGGTCATATCCCCATCGTCATATACCCACTCAACTCACACTCTGAGAGCGAGAGGCAGACAGACAAACAGACAGATAGACAGACAGACAAAGAAGATCAGAGGAACACAAAATTAAGGGAAAATTAGGGAGGCCGTTGAAGAGGGAGAGGGGCAGAATAAAAAGTGGGTGAGTGGTGAGTGACAGGGAAAGAGTAGGGTGTTTCTGTTCTGAACAGAATGTCACAGCCACAAGAACAGACAGAGTCACCACTGCTGCAGATCGTCACGTGCACAGAGGGGAGAGAATGACAAGGAGCACGACTATGAGTTAGAGAGAGAGAGAGAGAGAGAGAGGAGAGAGAGAGATAGATAGAGATAGAAAAAGAGAGCACAGAGAAAGACGGAGAGAAAGAATGGATAGACGGAAGTTTAAGGTCAGACAGAGAGAAACGAGCAAACACAAAGAGAATTGGGTTGTAATTCCAGACAGAAGGGTTTTTAATCTGCCAATCAGGATCTGTCGCTCTTAATGCCGCCCCACCTTCCCTTTGCCTGAGGCCAGCCAGGTCCACACGATAATCTGATTCATGATTCTATTTCACATCCAAGCAGACAGGTTAAACAAAGACATGCAAGATAATTATTTTCACACACACACACACACACACACACACACACACACACACACACATGCATGCATAAATGCACAGTGCACACACACACATGCATGCATACATGCACAGTGCGCACACACACACACACACAACACAAACGCACACAGTATGCATTCATCCATACATAAATACATACTTGAAGTACATGCACTGAATAATAATCACAAAGAAAATTAACTAACATCAATTGACAAAACAAACAGACTCAGCTCTCTATATCTCTCTCTCTCTCTCTCACACACACACACACACACACACAAATTGTTTGTTTATTCGTTCTCTGACAAGCCCTGGAGCTTCTTAAAGGAATTGCAATTAAAAAAAAAAAAAAACGGCACTAAAGTTCTGCTGTGAGACGATAAACTCTTTGGAGGTCTATCCAAAGCCCGAAGAGAAACAGCTGATGGCTGTGCACTAGGATTTGTTATGAAAGCAACACAACAAAGACCATTTCATGAGATTTTAATGCAACAAAATAGAAAACCCAACTGCCAGTTCTAAGCATGCCAAATTTATCAAAGCATCCAAACCCCATAGCAAACTTAATTATTAACCTTTCACATGCTGAAGGATAAAAGCTGACAGATATGGCCCAAAACTGAAGAAATCTGAATGAACTCTGGAGACATCACAGCATCCAAAATCTGTATATTCTCCCTGTGCTTATCAAGATCAAACAGACCAAGTCAGGCATTTCAAATGCCTCTCTGATCAGCCAGAAACCATACAACCCACATTTCCAAAGTATA
>JAVQKI010153406.1:0-2500 GCA_036025975.1 Nematalosa erebi
TTTCGATTTGCACCACGTTCTTCATTTACACTTGTGTTTGAGCTTGTGAATTTGCATCGTTTTGTACTTGAAACTGCTTTTTCAAACGAAGTGCGTTTGGCCCCTCTCGGCCACCGTACATACCTTCTCAATCACAGTCACAACTGAGGTTACTGAAAGCAAGCTTGTGCTTGACTTGGTGGCAGCCAAAGCAACAGCCTGAGTCTTAGCTTAGGAGCTGTCATGTTTTCCTTTGTACAATTTGGTTTCTGTAGCTTAAGCAAGACATAACAGCATTATTAGCAGTTTGTGAATACAGGCACAGCTGTGGTATGTAATGCAGTCTAGCCCACTACAAGATGACAGAGAAAGACCTGCAAGAAAAGGCATTTTTTAAGGATAAAAGTGTGATTTTGCTTATTTTATGATTTCTGCTGTTTTCTGTGTCTTTTTTGTGCTTTCACATAAAATAACACAAGTGACACAAATCAGTTTCTCATGAGCACTATGTATCACAAGAATTCTCTTATGTACACAATTTTAGCAGAGAATATGAATGCAGAGTGCCATAATGATCACTATGCTGTCTGGATGTATATCACAGTAGGGTCTCTTACTTCACTGGTTCCCATGACTCGCGCTCAAAGCCTCTGGAGATGGACTGTGCAATGGAGGACTCCATCAGGTCCACATATCGCACAACCAGTGGGGCATACAGGTCCTGCAGGTGTTTGTGGAACTTGCCATTGCACAAGTGATCTTGGAGGGAAGCAACGAAGACGAAACATATAGTTGTACTATCATTCTGACATAGGTGCTGCCATTTTTGCACTTCGACTTCAGTCACTGTTCTGACTGTTCTGACTAAAAACTGAAGAGAATAATTTCTTAAGCAAATTTTTTCCAATTATGGAGAATAACACAACACATAATTTGGAACATCGTTGGTGACAAATACACTGAATAAATTAGATGATGCATCACATTGTTGCATGCCATTATTTCAGCTTTTCTCATTAACACCATTTAGTCCAAACAGAGAAGCAATTTCTAAGTTTACAGCAAAAGTTAAAAGGTTCTTTGCATTAAGACTGATTATGACTACATTTCCCTCTACAGTAAAATACTGCACCAGTAAATGTTGTCAGAGAACGGAAAGTTTTAGCTTGCTCACAGTCCAACCGGAGGAAGTCATTGAGCAGCTGGAAGAGTGGGAAGCTGTCCCAGCTCTCGGGAGACTGGATCTCCAACGCAGCATCCATGTCCACAGCGTAAAGGGAGAGGAAGTTCTCCGCATGCTCAACCATGAGGTCTGTCCACCACGCGAAGGCCTGGACAAGCCAATGCAGGGGCACAGCAGAAAGAAAAGAAGAAAAAACAGCCCACAGTCGTGTGAATTTGTGCCTTCACCACAAGCAGACTTTGCACCAGCAAAGCTAGCTGTCACCATCCAAACGGTTTAGACAAATGGAGAACTCTCTTACCCTTCAGTGTGCTATGTGTTTTTTTTTTTTTCTCTAAAGACAATGCGCTGCAAGAATGTTAATTAATGAAAACCACAAAGCTAAAGGGCAGCAAAAGCTAAAGCTTCTTGTCCATAACTGTTGGTGTGTGAACAGAGCCAGCCCTGTTGGGAGGGTTAATCCAGCAACAGTTGCCACTCTTTTATGGCAAAGCTAAAGGCAAATGAATTGATTAATTGATAAAAAAAAAATCTCTTTCCATTGTAAACTAACCCTTTTATTCTTGTTACCCCTGAGGTATTTGCCTTTCTACTTTGGCGGTTCACTGGCTGAATAGTCGGATTATGTGAATTTAACTTACATTTCTCAAAAAGGGAGTGGACCAAAGCCAGTTATAGCATAGTCTTACAACACAATTGTAGTCTCTGTAGCTATTAGTACATGTATTGTGTCCTCTTATCTTCATTAATGCTTTTGAATTTATGCACTGTATTAATGCACCCTCACAAGTATGTACAATATTCAAATTCACTTTCAAAGTCATTGTCATACATAGTATAGTGACAGCTTGTGGCTGTCCTGAGCACAATCTATAGACCTAGGGTTTGTGGGACCATAAGGATGCTGTTGTCATGCATAAAGGTTCTTCCTGCATGCGGAATCTCCTCTCGAATGGAAGATGGAAGTTTCCTATCTGGGCACATCCTGGTGCCACTATCTGTTGATGGGTATGGATGCACCTCTGAACCATGCACGCCGTCTTAGACAAACCAAGGACTACAAGCAGGCAGTGACCTTCTTCAAGGTCAACAGCACTTCAATGGAGTCGTAGCTGTGTATCTGTAGCATTTTGTGATGCTCTTGCTCTTCCTGTTTTGGCCAGTTTTTGGATGTAAGCATAAGTCTTGACTAAGATGCTGCAGCCTGCTTGTGGACTTGGCATGGCTTTTTTTTTTTATCACAAAATTCTGCATTTGACAAACTCACTAGAGGGAACTGATTAAACCATGAAGAGCTTAATCCTTCCCTATGGGGGCATGCTGCTTATTTGTAGTTGC
>JAVQKI010153406.1:5000-11353 GCA_036025975.1 Nematalosa erebi
ATGTCTGGGAAACAGGTCACTGTCATGTCACTTGAGGCCATAGCATGTCCTGATAAGAGCTGCAGTATTTGACATGGCCCTTATGACAGTGTCATTGACATGACGTATGATGAATGGATAGGATATGTCTGCGAGGGACGTTATGACATTAGAAAAGGAGATTAAGGCCATTTCAATTATAGTGCAAAGAGTTTCTCTGAAATCTCTAGCAGCATGTGTCATGACCAGTTAGAATCTCCTTCTGGACATGAAACCCAGTGCTAGTTCCTGAACATATAGGAACATATCATATGAGCCAGGTCAAAGAGAAACTGTCTTCCTATGATGTGAAATCATCACTTTTCTTGCCTTATTCTGATCTGCATAAGCATAGAGGTGATCTTACTAGCCTGCTCCTCAAAACACTGGAGGACCTGCACAGGTGAGCTCAGCTCACAGGGAGATGACACACAATGTCCGAAGGGGAAAATGTGGCATTCACACAGACCGCTGCAATGACGTTACAGAGGACCTGTCACGTGGCATGTCATGACGCCTGGCATGCAATGGGCACAGGAGGAGTGGGCAGACCGTGCTGTGGATCTGGCATGGGAGGGACCACACGACACGCAGCTCAATGTGTCTGGTGTTGGACACCTTTTATATGGGTCGCATGCATGGCAACAACACCGCAACGCTGCTGATTTGGGGTCAGTGTTACACTGCTGACAGGATAAGATGACTGTCGGACAACGCTGCATGAGATGGGCGGTATACAAGTAACACTGATGTGGCATGAAGTATATTAGACTCTCAGAGGAGAGGAGAGGAAGAGAAGAGGAAGGTGTTTTAGTCTCTTATTGCTTCTGGTGGAAGAGCAGCCACAGCAGAAGAGGCCAAATGATTACTACGATGATGAGACTCCTGCTTGAAATATGGCATTGATACAGCATTTATGCCTTGGTTTTATCCGTCCACAAGACTTTGTCAATTCATTTGTCTGGCAAATACAGTATCTGATCTTCCGCTGTTAATTGTTAACTGATTGACAAGTGGGATTCCCTTTTTTATTATTGATGTGGGCAAGACACATCACTGACTTCATTATGGCACTGGTAAATTGTGGACCCAGACATTAGGATGCATCTTGCTACTCCAAATGAAATGGAGAGCAAGTTGTGACGGCCTACAGAGATCTCTATGAGCTGTCCCAGCAGAGCTACACTGGTTAGAGGACCAAGGTTTTCTATTCGCGGAGTGTAATAACAGACCAGGAAACTGCTCACATTTTGGCTGATGGTGAAAGCAAGTTGTTGCATCTTATGATACATGAACGTAACCCTGTGAACAACTGTGCATCCGGTGTTGCCTGCCTATTAGTTTAGTTTAGTTTGACTGATGAGAGGAGCACTGATTGGCCTGTAGAGTCATACAATATGGACTGTGAAGAGATCCCAGGCATAGTCTCTTCTCAAAGGGACCTTTCCACTCTTAGGATATGAAGTAGTGAAAATGGCCACTGTGCTAACAGCGAGTTACCATTGCAGCCACCATACTTCATCCATACCCAATGTGTTAAACCATGTAGCACAAGCTCCAAAGGGCATTTCAAATAAAATGGAGAGGCAACTAGGTTAAGGTCCCCAAAGCAAGACCAAAACACACAAAGATGTTAAAAAATGAAACGTTTAAAGATGAAACCGCCAAACATCTACTGAGCATGTTTTTCAACGCTACAGGGGTGCCCTTCATATTTATGCGGAGCACATTTTAACACATTGGGAATGCTTCAGTTTGTATTTGTGAGAGACAGTATTGCTTGCTATGGCTCTCCAGTCTGTTTGGCGGTGCTCACACAGAATCTGTAATTGACCATGCCTCTGAAGTATACCATCTTCACAAATAGTCAATTATACTGCGTATAAGGGTTTGATAGCACAGAGATATCAAGGCATGCTTTATTATCTAGCTCAGTTTCAAAGAGTGTGTCTGCGCACACATGAGTGTGTGTTTCTAAACAGATGCTTTAGTTTTGAGGGCCTCAAGTTAAAGCCAAAGGGCTTCACCTGGATCTGGTTTGGGCTCCTTGTGAGTTTTCTCAGCTTGGAAGAGAGAAAGGGGAAGAGGAGCAGAAAAGATGAGAAATAAGCCTCAACACAAAATGTAGTAATACAAATAAAATGAAATGGTTTGGTTTCCCAGAAGCCAGTTGCTGGATCTGTCACTGCTCAATATGTAACCCTTGACCTGTGTTTCTGAAACACTCCTCTTGAGGGGATGAAGAAATTGACACATGTAAAAAATAGGCACATTTATCTAGACAGACACACATGAAAAAGGCACATAAAAACACATGTAAATAAACACGCACACACACACATATACACACACGCATATGCACATTGATATTTTGACATAATATTTTGACACACACACAAACACACACACACACACACACACACACACACACACACACACACAGCCCTTTAAACTGAGACATTTGCCTGGAGGAGAAAAGAAAACATAAAGTGAATAAGAAGCAGGAACATGATGCACTGAAAAAAAAAACAATAAACAAACATAGAGACAAACCCACTGAATGTTCATTAAGTCTCAATGGGACATGACCCCATTTGTCATTATCATCATTTAACAGGACACAGTGGTGAGAGGCGACTCTCAGGTCAGAGAGAAACGTGAACAGGAAGTCAACATGCGTACACACGCCACGCCTGTCCTCCTCTTGTTCATCTCCTGTGACTAGTGCTTGCTGTTTCATGATCCCACCCACAACCCCACAAAAATTAAGACCACTGACGCTGGAGACACTGACGCTGCAGACACAGAACACTGAGACGCACAGGAAGCCAAAGGAAAATATGCATTCAGATAACAGGTGGGAGCTTGGAAATACGTAACATCACAAAAGGCATGAAGGGACATGAAGTCCCCTCTACACGGCACAACAGCGAACTATTATCCATATTTTTTCTTTCTTACTTTCTCCATCTATCTTCCTTCCTACCAGCCTCACTACGAAGAGAGGATTTCAAAAGAAGAAGAAGAAGAAAAAGAAGAAGTAGAAGAAGAAGTAGAAGAAGAAGAAGAAGAAGAAGAAGAAGAACTGAAACAGATGAGAGCACTTCTGACACTGTGGCCAGGGATTCTAGACAGGTCTGTCTTTCTCTCATTTTCTCTCTGTCACTCATTCTGGCTTTTGCTCAGTTGCACCCATCCCACCCGTGCCTTCCCAGATATGATGACATGTGACAGCAGGAGAGCAGACGGGGGCATGAACGGGGCGCATGAAAAGGCCATGGAAGTCAGGGAGATGATGAGAGGAGAGTGGGGGTGGGGTGGGGTGGGGGAGGGAAGGGTACTCACGGATGGTTAAATCCATCACCTGAGACGCCAAGCAGTAGACAGGGTGCTCATACATTTCCCTCCTTTTCCCTACAAGACAAGGAATCGGAGGCAATGCGAGAGTTTGGGGGTCAGAGGTGAGGAGGGCAGAGTTCGGAGGAGCTGCATAGTGTGTCGGGACAAGGCTGGAGAGATGGCAGGATGGAGGCAAATTGGAGCAGTGGACGGCAGTTAGCGAGCCGCCATTTTGTTTGCTGTTCCGAAAATAAACAAACAAAAACAGGACAGGCTCTGAGAAACTAACAAGTTTATGTCTTTCACAACCTCACAGAAGTCCTCTGCTTCAGCATGTCTTTCCTTTTCAGCTTAGACATGTCAGCTCCGTTATGACAGACATTCCCAACACGCTATGCACATTGGCCTTGGAGTCGCTTGCTTCACGGGGACAAGGAGGCAAGCCACTGAGCCAATGGCAAAGAGGTCAGAGAGGAGGACAAAGGATTTTATTAACAGGGAGAGGATTAAATCAAAAATCCCATGAAACAGCTTAGATGGAGTTGTTGCAAAGAGAGGCAAAGAGAGGAGCGAGTGGTCCCCGTTGGCATGGGTTGTTTAGAGATCAGAAGGGAATGATGGGAGAGACATGCCCAGCTAGAGAAAGGGGACCAGTGGGAGGGCTTTAGCCAGGACAGTTGGATGTCTTAGAGCAATTACAGATGGAGACTTTAGGAAAATAATGTTACATCTCTGGTAACCTTTATAAGTGTTACACAACTCTCCCTGTTTCAACTATTGCCATTACTGGCCTGTCAATTTCTCAGCTACTTTGAAATGGCTAAACAGGAGTTAGTTGGTGGAGTTATGACTTTATTCTCCATTTTGAAAACTCAGATCTCTTTTAGTAGTCGAAGTAAGACAGAGCTGACAGCATTGGAGTAGTTCCTAGCTGGAGAGTCCTACTCTGGTGTGGAAGCTGCTGTCTCTGACCAGTTCTCCTTTCTCACAGGATATCTGAACCTAGATGGCTGACGTCAGAGTCTCCTTTAGTATCCAGTGAATCAAATAAGAACACATGCTTCTCCATAACTGTACATCTGCTCTAGAAAAGAGAAAGCAAACGTCAAACATTAGTCAAACGTTGTCAAGTTAATTGAGATATACGGACCTGCAACAGAAAAACAAATGAGCACCAAAATGCTTTGCAGGATTTCTGTGTATGGTATGCAATCCATGTCCTGTCTCAATGTCAAAACCATTAGAGATTCTGTGCATAATTCATGTTTGACAAGGCACTACACAGCAGTTTTGTGTTGCAGAAAAACAACCCATCCACTGTGAGAGGAAATTCAAGTCATCATTGTGAAAAATGTTTAACAATCATGCATCAATAAAACACACTGTAAATACTCATTAAATACTCATTCTATGAAAAATAGTTTTCGGTAACACTTTATTTGAAGGGGTCTGAATAAGGATGACATGAGCCTGTTATAAACATGACATGACACATATCATAAACCTTAATAACACTTAATTTATTGTCATTAAGTGTCATTCGGTTTTTGAAACGTAGACTTTGGGATGCAGACTTTGGGGATGCAGACGAATGACCCTTAATGACAACAGTCATAAACATCACTGAAGTGTCATTAATGTTCATGATACGTGTCATGTCATGTTTATAACAGGCTAATGTCATCCTTATGTAGACCCCTTCAAATAAAGTGTTACCTAGTTTTCTATTCAGCTGTTTCAGGCGTTGTTAAGTGGGAGCATTTTCCTTAGAATACTTCTAAAAGAACGTGTTAAAATAAGAGAAACAACAGTACATTTAAATATCAGCATCAAACACAATTGTTCAAGGACAGAGCATGATGTTATAATGCTCTTTGCTGTAAAGTACTTGTATGGAATCACTATGTAAATCCATTCTTACAGTGCCGAAACAGAGGGTTCAGACAGAGTTCAGTGTTCAAAAGAGCTAGTCACCTTGCGCAGTGGCATATTCTGTTATCCGCTGGTAGTTAATCTGAGCTGCCTGCTCCAGACATTTGCGAATTACTCCCTTGACTTCCTCAGGGGGCACTGGAGTCACTATATCCTTCATCAGAACCTGTCAATTCACACACACACACACACACACACACACGCACACGCACACGCACAAGCACGTATCAAGAGCCTTGCACTAAAGACCAGATAGATAGGTGATTAATGCTAAATAGCTATGTCATTATCTGGATGAGAGAGTTGATGTGCATAAACTGAGAAATATCCGTGAAGTGGGTGGCAACTATTAATAACAGTGGATATTTACAACAATGTTTTTAATTAGCTTTTTGTGATTTTAGGGTTAGCTTTTTGGTATTATTAGCATTATGGGGTCTGCTTAATCTGTGTTACTATTAGCAATGTTCTGTTTATATATTGCAAGAACATAAAACAATATAATTTCCTCTGCTTTACGGAGCTAACAAAAGAAATGACCACTGTGTTTGTATGGACCTTACACATAAAAAGATACAAATGTATGGGGTGTCATTTTGGGAGCTAGTTGGCATTACCCTCTCCAGCAAAGACAGGGTTGCTTTCAGTGCTCCTTCAGGACGGCCAAAGGGGAAGCAGTACCTACATACATACATATTATGGTTAGAAGAGATGCTTGACCCTGTTATGGGATGCCCAACTTTTGGAGTCTGAAACCCCAAGAACAAATTAACACAGGCTACAAGTGCATAATTCCAATGTAAAATACAGGTATCAATCCAAAGGTCACAGCATAGAAATGCAAAAGGGATGGGAAATAGATCATTATACTTGCCTAAAGTTAGTGATCTGATTTTCCAAAAGGACACGCAGGCGCTCCTTGACTTCCTCAAAGCGCTCTTTTTCCTCCACTGTCACAGTCCCCAGCCCATCAGGCCTGCACAAAGGCATACATACACACACACACACACACACACACACACACACACACACACACACACACACACACACACACACACACACAC